>WBNM01001630.1:0-13589 GCA_013399055.1 Ramphastos sulfuratus
CTCTCCTCCTTTTCCCTCCTGTCTTCTCCTCATTCCTCCTGTCCTCTCCTCCTTCTTCCTCCTGTCCTCTTGTTCCTTGGGAAGAGCCCAACCCCACCTGGCTCCAGCCTGCTCCCAGGGAGCTGTAGAGAACCAGAAGCTCTCCCCTCAGCCTCCTCCAGGCTGCACACCCCCAGGTCCCTCAGCTGCTCCTCACCAGCTCTGTTCTCCAGAGCCTTCTCCAGCATCTTAGCCCTTCTCTGGGCCTGCTCCCAGGATGGAAGGAATTCCAGAATTCAGGAAGGCATCCAGGACTGCAGGACAGCAGCCAGGACTGCAGTAGTCCCTGCCAGGAGGCTGCTCTGAGTGCAAAGCCCAGGGCAGGGGCTGAGGCAGCTCAAGAACACATGGATTTGGGAAAAAAACTTAGGAAAAGCTCCCACAAGCCCCAGATTGTTCTTATTTCCAGGTGAGAATCTATGGAGTTCAGCTTCCAGCTGCTGGGACTTTTCTGGGTTTGCTGGCCAAAGATCACATTGGGTGATTCTGTGCTCCACAACCTCCCTGGAGGTGTTCAGGACCAGGCTGGATGAGGCCTTGAGTGACCTGTACCAGTGGGAGGTGTCCCTGCCTATGGCAGGGGGTTGGAACTGGCTGAGCTTTGAGGTCCCTTCCAACCTTCCCATTCTATGATTCCTCTGCTGGCTCAGCTGCCAGGTTACAGGCAGCAATCCTCCATCTCTGATCACTTTAATGCCACTAACCCAAGTCCTGTCCAACAGAGCCAACATTTGCTCTGCAGAGCACTCAGCAGCCAGTGGGCACAGCCTGGCAGCAGCAAGGCTCTGAGAGCACCCTGGGGACAGAGGAGGGGAGCAGCTGGCAGCCCTCTGGCAGCTCCTCCAGGCTCTCCTGACAGATCTTGGTCCCTGGGCTCTCAGGGTACTGGCCAAGGAGGGGGAACTGCTTTTCTGGGGAGGGTCAGCAGGCAGTTGTGGCATTTTCAGTGACTGGCTGCAGGAACAGCTCTGATCCAGGTCAGGATTAAGGACCTGACCCCACCACAGACAGAGGGGGAGAGGAAAGGCACCAGGGGCTGAGAGGCAGCACAGAGTCCAGGGGCCATGGGGCAGGGCAGAAAATGGGCAGGTGTGGGGGAGGAGGCTGCTGGAGGTGCAGAGAATTGCAGAGTTGCCTGGAAAAGAGGCAAACCACAACCCAGTGCCTCCTGGCACACAGCTGCCAGCCCATGGCTGAGCTCACCCACAGCTCTCACAAACACCTCCAGCACTGCCCTGGGCAGCCTGTGCCAGTGTGCCACAACCCTTCTGGTGAAGAAAATTTTCCTAATATCCAACCTGAGCCTCCTCTGCCACAGCTGGAGGCCATTTGCTGCTCTCCTGGTGCTGGTTAGCTGGAGGAGGATCCTGGCCCCCACCTGGCTCCTGCCTCCTCTCAGGGAGTTGTAGAGCCAGAAAGTCTCCCCCAGCCTCCTCTTCTGCAGCCTCAGGCACCCGGGAGAGGATTCCTGAACTTTTGCCACTGCCTCAAGAAGGTGGCAAAGGGAGACCAGGAGAGCCTGGGGGTGTGGGCAAGCTCCCTCCCACTGCCTTCAGCCAGGGGCTCAGCACTGCTGCTGCTCCATGCAGCTCCAGCACATGGGAATCATGGGGGGCAGGACCCCCTGTGGGACCAGAGCAGGGCACTGCTCACTGCAGGGCATCCCTCACTACAGGGCACTCCTCACTGCAGGGCACTGCTCACTGCAGGGGACTCCTCACTGCAGGGCAGTCCTTACTGCAGGGCACTGCTCACTGCAGGTCACTGCTCACTGCAGGTCACTCCTCACTGCAGGGCACTACTCACTTCAGGGCATTCCTCACTGCAGGTCATACCTCAGCACTGCTCAGGCCACACCTTGAGTGCTGTGTCCAGTTCTGGGCCCCTCAATTCAAGAGAGATGTTGAGGTGCTGGAAGGTGCCCAGAGAAGGGCAGCAAGGCTGGGGAGGGGCCTGGAGCACAGCCCTGTGAGGAGAGGCTGAGGGAGCTGGGGGTGTGCAGCCTGCAGAAGAGGAGGCTCAGGGCAGACCTCATTGCTCTCTGCAGCTNGCACCTCAGGGCCTTCTCCTCTGCACTGCTCCCCAACAGGGCAGTCCCCAACCTCTCCAGGCCCATGGGTTTGTCCTTTCTCAGATGCAGGACTCTACCCTTGCCCTTGCTGGGTTTGAGCACTTGCAGAGCTGCTGAGTCAGGGACTCCACAGCCTGGCAGGGCTTTGCTCCCAGGCTCCCTGGCAAGGCTGCACTGTCAGCCTGGTGCTCACACTTCTGCTTGTGTGTGTGGAGTGCCTGGAGAACTTCCCAGCCTCCAGCCCCTCCAGTCTGTAACCACAAGCACTGGAAAATCTCAGACAGAGCAGAGCAGCCCCAAGCTGGCTCTGGCTGCAGCCCCAGGGGGATCAAGGAGCTTTAGCATAGCTTACAGCCCTGAAAGCAGCTCCCAGTGCCACAGGCCCAGTGCCTTGGCCAGGGCACAGGGAGGCTTCTGCCTGTCTTTATGCTCTTTGTCTAATGCAGTTTGCAGCCTTCATTCAGCTGCTGCTATGCTGCCCATGGAGGAGGGCAGGATTAGCCCTCAGATGATGCAGGAGTCCCTCACACACTGCAGACAGCAGAGCAGCTTTGGGCTCGCTCAGTGCCAAGGCAATGCCACCAGCAAAAGGCTGGCAAGAAGCAGGGATGCTGGCAGGAGCCAATCTGCCCTCCCTCCCTCTTGCCTCTCAGCTGGAGAAGAGAAGGCTCCAGGGAGACCTGAGAGCTGCCTGCCAGTGCCTGAAGGGGCTCCAAGCAGGCTGCAGAGGGACTGTTTGCAAAGGGCTGCAGGGACAGGAGCAGGGACAATGGCTGCAAACTAGAGCAGAGCAGATTGAGGTTGGCTGTGAGGAACAAGTTCTGCAGCAGGAGGCTGCTGGAACACTGCAACAGGCTGCCCAGGGAGGTGGTTGTGGCCTCATCCCTGGAGATATTGAAGGAGAGGCTGGAGAGGGCTGTGGGCAACCTGCTCTAGTGGGGAATGTCCCTGCTGAGTGCAGGGGGTTGGGCTGGATGAGCTCTGGAGGTCCCTTCCAACCCAGATGTGATTTCCAAGAAAATGCTGCTTCCCCAGGAAATGCCAATTGCAGCCCAACCTGCTCTTAGGAACTCCAGCACTGCCCTGGCCAGACCATTCCAAGGTCTGAGAAGCCTTCCAGGGCAGAAATATTTCCTGGGGTCCAGCCTGAGCCTGCCCTGGGGCAGCTTGGAACCATTGCCTCTGCTCCTGTCCCTTGTCACCAAGCAGCAGAGGCTGCCCCCTCCTCACCCCAACCTCCCTGCAGGCAGCTGCAGAGAGCAAGGAGGTCTCCCCTCAGCCTCCTCTGCTCCACCTGCACCCCCCCAGCTCCCTCAGCCCCTCCTCACCCCCAGCTGCTCCAGGCTCACCAGCTCCTGCCCAGTCCCAGCAGTGCACACTTCCAGGGGCAGGGATGAGCACGGAGCAGGCTCTGGTGGCACAGGCAGGTGAGGATTCTCCTGCCTGAGCTGAGCCAGCCAGAGGCTGAGAAGTGACACAGTGCCACAGGATCACAGAATGGTAGGGGCCAGAAGGGCCCTCTGGAGATCATCCAGCCCAACCTCCCTGCCAGAGCAGGGTCAGCTAGAGAAGGTCACACAGGATCATGTCCAGGTGGGTTCAGAATGGCTCCAGAGGTGCAGACTCCAGCACCTCTCTGGGCAGCCTGCTCCAGGGCTCCAGCACCCGCGAATTACAGAAGCTCCTGCTCATGTTCAGATGAACTTCTGATGGTCCAGTTTGTGCCCCTTAGCCCTTGTCCTGTCTCTGGGCACCACTGAACAAAGCCTGGTCCCATCCTCCTGCCACCCACCCTTGAAGCACTGAGGAGCTCCCACTCAGGCTGCTCTTTCCCAGACTCAAGAGCCCAAATTCCCTCAGTCCTTCCCCAACAAAGAGTTGTTGCAGTCCCCTCAGCATCCTTATAGCTTTGCTGCAGAGTGGGCTCCTAAACCACAGGGCCCAGGAGATGGACCAAGGGACCCCTGCTGCCCCCCCCGTGCTCAACCATCTGCCATGGGCCATGCAAAGGCACTGGTGAGCAGCTCCACCCCTGCAGTGCAGCTGCTGCAGAACTCTGGCCCTGAACCCAGCCTGCCCTGTGCCCAGCTTCACCCAGCTGTGCCCACCTGCCTCCAGCATCTCCTCCTGCCCCAGTGCTGGGTAGAAGATGAGCTCCTGAGGCACTGCCAGCTCCCAGCTCCCACACTGCAGGGCCCAGGGCAGGTTGTGCAGCGAGGGGGAGGTGCTGCTGCCCCAGGAGGGGCTTTCCACCCTACCCATGCAGGATGGGCTGCCCAAAGTCAGCTCCAGATGTTTTAGGACAGGTTTCTGAAGCCCCAGGCAGGTGTGGGGAAAATGATCCTGAAGCTCATGGAGGAATTTCTGTGCCAGGGAAGCCTGGGAGGCAGCAGGTGGAGGAGCCCCCAGGGCATCATCCCAGGACAGCTCCAGCAGTGCAGCCCATACCCAACATCCCAACTGCCCCTGGCAGGAGCATGAAGAGGAGGCCTGGAGAGGCTCCAGAGCTGCTGCCACCTGAGAACCCTGGCTGCAGTGGGCAGAGGAGAAGGCACCTGGGCATGGCAGGGTCTCTCCTGGGCACTTATTATCATAGAATCATAGAATGGGAAGGTTGGAAGGGACCTCAAAGCTCAGCCACTTCCAACCCCCTGGCATAGGCAGGGACACCTCCCACTAGTACAGGTCACTCAAGGCTTCATCCAGGCTTGTCCTGAACACCTCCAGGGAGGTTGTGGAGCACAGAATCACCCAACGTGATCTTTGATCACGTTGGGTGATTCTGTGCTCCACGGTGATTCTGTGCTCCACAACCTCCCTGGGGAACCTGTGCCAGTGTCTCACCACCCTCAACCTGTGCCAATGTCTCACCACCCTCAACCTGTGCCAGTGTCTCACCACCCTCAACCTGTGCCAGTGTCTCACCACCCTCACTGCAAACAACTTCCTCCTAACATCCACTTTCAATCTCCCCTCTGACACTTCAAACCCATTCCCCTTGTCCTGCCATTCCCAGACCTTCTCAATAGTCCCTCCCCAGCCTTCCTGCAGCCCCCTTCAGATCCTGCAAGGCCACTCCAAGCTCTCCTGGAAGCCTTCTCAACTCTCCCCAACTCTCTCAGCCTGTGCTCACAGCAGAGCTGCCCTCTCCTTGGTCACTCAGCTGTCTCCAACCAAGGTGAGCACACAATGCCCATGTGGAGGTGCCCACCCAAGCCCTGTGCAGTGCCAGTAGGACTTTGCTGGTGAGAACACTCTGATGCCCTCCCAGGCTTGCCTGTGTTGGTTTTTCACACTGGGGAGCTGTCTCCTTCCTGCTGTCTACCACCAGGTCCTCCTCCAGCTGACAGCTGCTGGTGCCTCTCTTGCTGGCCTCACAGCTTCCACTGCTGAATTTCAGCCTCCCTCCCTGGTTCCCCCTTTTAGTGTCTTCCTCGAGGTCCTCCTCTGTCCTAAAAACATTTGTGTTGGTCTCCTGCACAAGAAATGCCCTCCCAGGCTTTGAAACATCCAGGACTATGAGACCACTTCTCATGGAGCTCAGGCAGCCCCCTCAGAGCAGTCTGATGCTTCCCCATGGTGGGGCTGTGGTCTCCCACCCAGGCAGCTCCTGGACAGCAGCAGTTTGCTGGTGTTGAGGCAGACAGAGCCCACTGCAACTCCTGACCAAATCCACCACCTCATGGCAAACAGAAAAAAAAGCAAGCAGCAGCCACAGAGACTCCTGCAGGAGGACTTTGGTGAAGCCTCTTGTGTCTGGATGGCTCCAGCCAAGCCTGGGAGGCTTTCTGAAAGATGTTTTCTCCTAAGTCAGGGCTGAAAGGGAGGAGAATGGAGAGGCTGAGCCAGGAGAGCTCTTGGCTGGAACCTTTGGATCTGTCACAAAGAGCAATGGCCACAAGTCACAGCTGGGGAGGTTCAGGGTGGCCAGCAGGCAAAGTTCCCTCACCAGGGTTAGTGCAGCTCTGGGGCAAGTCACTGGCAGTGAGAGCCCTCTCTGAGGGGCTGCCAACAGCTGCCCAGAGCCACAGCTGCCTTCATGTACTGCTGGCAGCAGTCTTGCTGGAGGTGGGAGGTTGGATGGAGACCTCACCTGCAGGGCTGTGTGCAACCAGTGCAGCTGAGGTGCTGGGATGCTGTCACCTCCCATGCTCCTTGTCCTATCCCCACCAGGCCAGGCTGGACTGATGGGCCAAGGTCAGTGGGATGAGGTTTAACCAAGCCAAGGGCCAAGTCTTGCACCTGGGTCACAGCAACCCCAGGAACACTCCAGGCTTGGGGCAGAGTGGCTGGGAAGTGCTTGGTAGCAAAGGCTCTGCAGTGTGCAGCTGGTGAGGGCCATGGCTCAGCAGCAGCCTTGGCAGTGCCAGGGTAATGGTTGGACTCCATGATGCCAAAGGACTTTTCCAGCCTGAATTATCCCAAGATCCTATGATTCATCTTTTCCTATTGTCCTCCTCACTCTACAGCTCTCCTTCCCTGCCCCCCTGAGCTCCCTGCTGCATCTGGCAGCACAGCTCATGGACCAGGCCTGCAGGGGAGTTCTTCTTCACTGGAGGTGGGCAAAAGTCTTCCTCCCTGATGGAGCTTTGCACTGCCCAGCACCACTGCTGAGCTTCCCACCCCTCTGCACCATCCCTGAATCATGGAAGTGCTAAGGTTGGCCAAGCCCTTAAGATCCAGTCCAAACATCAACCCAGCCCCACCATGGGCACCAAACCCTGTCCCCAGGTGCCATGGCCACATGTTTCTGGAACACCTCCAGGGGTGGGGACTCCACCATCTCCCTGTGCCAATCCCTGACCACTCTTGCAAGGAAGGAATTTTTCCTGATCTCCAACCTAACCCTCCCCTGGTGCAACTTTAGGCCATTCCCTCTTGTCCTGTCACTTGGTACTTGAGAGCAGAGCCCAACCCTCACCTCACTGCAGCCTCCTCTCAGGGAGCTGCAGAGAGCAATGAGCTCTGCACTCTGCCTCCTCCTCCTCTCCAGACCAACCCCCCCCCAGCTCCCTCAGCTGCTCCTCCCCAGCCCTGTTCTCCAGAGCCTTCCCCAGCTTGGTTGCCCTTCTCTGGATCAGCTCCAGCCCCTCAATGTCCTTGGTGTGAAGGGCAACAAAGCCTAGACAGGAGCAGACTGGGCTCAGAGCAGCCACAGGGCACTCAGAGCAGAGCAGAGCCATGGCCCACACATGGGCCCCTCAAACACATCCACCTGCCCCCAGCTCACAGGGGCCTCTGAGTTTTGTCAGGACTGCCCTGTCCAGAAAGCACTGCCTGCCTGGGCTGCAACAGCCTGGGCTGTGCCAACCACCCAGAGCAGAAATTCAAAGCCTAAGGATGGCTGGGACCAGTGTGGGGCACAGATGTGAGCAGTGCAATGATCAGCACAGGCTAAGTGTGTCCATAGAATCATAGAATCACAGAATGGGAAGGTTGGAAGGAGACCTCAAGGATCATCCAGTTCCACCCCCCTGCCATAGGCAGGGACACCTCCCACTAGCACAGGTCACTCAAGGCCTCCTCCAACCTGGCCTTGAACCCCTCCAGGGAGGGAGCAGCCACAACCTCCCTGGGCAACCTGTGCCAGTGTCTCACCACCCTCACTGCAAACAACTTCCTCCTAACATCCACTTGCAATCTCCCCTCTGACACTTCAAACCCATTCCCCTTGTCCTGCCATTCCCAGACCTTCTCAACAGTCCCTCCCCAGCCTTCCTGCAGCCCCCTTCAGATCCTGCAAGGCCACTCCAAGCTCTCCTGGAAGCCTTCTCCTCTCCAGGCTGCACAGCCCCAACTCTCTCAGCCTGTCCTCACAGCAGAGCTGCTGCAGCCCTCTCAGCATCTTTGTGGCCCATGGAGGGGAAGGAATTGAGAACTCCTCAGGGAAGTGTCTGGGTGTCCTCTGTCAGCTCCCTGCTGCTACTCAGCCCTTGTTAGCTGCCCAGGGCTGCTCTGGGCTCTGTGTGCAGCCAGGGATCAGCTCCTCCCTTCTGATCACACCTGAGCAAAGGGGACACGTTCCCAAAACTCCTGATGCTCTCTTCCCAGCCCTGCACAGGCTCCAGTTTGTGTCCTGATCCTCCAAGGCTTTCTCCTGCCTTCCCAGGTCACAGCAGCCACAGCCTGTTACTGAGGGATGCCCTCCCCATGTGCTGTGGAAGGGATCACTGCCCAAGGAGCCCTTTGCCAACACTCCCTGGGCAGTCAAGGAGCCTGCAAACCCTCACAGCTCCAGGAGTCCCCAACCTCCCCAGAGAGTGGCCACAAATGAGCCAGCAGGGGCTGAGTGCTGCCACCAGGCAGAGGGCAGATGCCTGGCATGGCTTTCAGTGACTGAAGTGCCATTGTCCCTCAGCTCCTTGACCTCTGGCTCCCCCCTTGGGATGCTGGCACAGCTCTCAACCACCCTCTTGGCACAGATCTTCTGTTCTGGCATGGCTGGGGAAAGGCTTTTGGTGGCAAGCTGGTCTCTGCATCAGGGGCTGCTTGTCTTTGGCCACCTCACAGTCCCTGCAGACAGGACTGGCTGTGCCAGGTGGCAAGGTCTGGGTCTCCCTGCTTGGAAAGCTGTGGAGCTTCAGGGGAGATGCACTCAGCTTCTGTCTGTGACAGGCTGGGAGCTGGAGGGCAGGAAGAGAGCAGAGAGCAAGCACAAGCTGCCCTCAGAAGGGACAGGAGAGGTCTCCCAGGAAGGCACTGTGCAGCAGGCAGAGCTTGCTGGAAGGGGCAAGCTGGAGCTGGCTGAGGAGCAAGCAAGGAGCAGGGAGGTGGTGGGAAGGGAATGCTTTTCCTAAGCTCTTTTTGGTCTTTTTTTGATGGACCTGGTCCCTTCTGATTTTCTCTGCCTTGAAAAGGCCAGGCTGGATGTGGCTGTGGGCAACCTGATCTGCTGGAAAGTGTCCCTGTCCATGGCAGGGGGTTGGAACTGGATGATCCTTCAGGTCCCTTCCAACCCTGTCCATGGCAGGAGGCTGGAACTGGATGATCCTTCAGGTACCTTCCAACCCTGTCCATGGCAGGGGGTTGGAACTGGATGATCCTTCAGGTCCTTTCCAACTCTGCCCATGGCAGGAGGCTGGAACTGGATGATCCTTCAGGTCCCTTCCAACCCTGTCCATGGCAGGAGGCTGGAACTGGATGATCCTTTAGGTCCCTTCCAACCCTGTCCATGGCAGGGGGTTGGAACTGGATGATCCTTCAGGTCCCTTCCAACCCTGTCCATGGCAGGGGGTTGGAACTGGATGATCCTTGAGGTCCTTTCCAACCCTGACAATTCTGTGACTCTGTGAAACGTGCCAGGAGCAGAGCTGCAAAGGGCAGTGGTGTGCAGCTCAGCCCCTGCTGCAGAAGGGTGCAGCAGCAGCACCCACAGCCAGCTCTCTCTGGCAGAACCAGGGGGTGCCTGGTGTGGCACCTCCCTTCATCTCCAGGTTCCCTCCTGGCAGTGGGCATCCACCCCTTTGGGACAGTCCCCATCCCATGACAGCCCAGGGCACTGCCAGCCCCTGCCCCCTGGCTGCTCTACAAGGATGCTTTCTCACTCTCTTCCAGCAGCTTCTTCCTGCAGCTGAAGGACTTCTGATGGCTGAAGCTGCTGCTGTGGCAGCTCTCCTCAGTGCCAGGCACGGGTGGTCCCCTGGCAGAGGTCCCAGGGTGACCCGGAGTGGCACTGCCTTGCTTTATCCGGGGCTGGAAGGCCAGCAGTGGGGGCTCTGCAGGGCACAGCCCTGCTCTGTGTTGGGTGCCCTGCTCTGCCCGAGGTGGAGCTGGGTGCTGAGCCCAGAGCAAAGGCTGCCATGGCTGCTGCCCAGGCTCAGCCCTCACCTCCCTCTCCCCACAGCAGCTCCATCCTCCTGTCCCAGCTCCGTGTCTGCAGCTCCCTTATGAGCTGCTAACGACCCACGCCCAGGCTGCCGGGCAGAAGAGTTCAGAGCCTCTAATTAGAGAGGAATTAGCAAGCAGACAGCAACTGTTTAGTGCTAATGAGCAGGCAGCTGAGGAGAGCCCAGGCAGGCTGAGCCGTGGGAGCTCTGAGTGCAGGCTGCCAGCCAGGGGATGCCAGCAGCATCAGGGGCCCGAAAAGATTCACCTGCAGCTCAGCTCCCTGGTTCTGCTGAGGTGCCAGCAGTGCCTGGGCACAGGCAGCAGGCTGAGGTGGCAGCAATGCAGGGGCACAGGCAGCAGGCTGAGGTGGCAGCAGTGCTGGGGCACAGGCAGCAGGGTGAGGTGGCAGCAGTGCCTGGGCACAGGCAGCAGGCTGAGGTGGCACCAATGCAGGGGCACAGGCAGCAGGCTGAGGTGGCAGCAGTGCCGGGGCAGAGGCAGCAGGGTGAGGTGGCAGCAGTGCTGGGGCACAGGCAGCAGGCTGAGGTGGCAGCAATGCCGGGGCAGAGGCAGCAGGGTAAGGTGGCAGCAATGAGCAATGCAGGGGCACAGGCAGCAGGCTGAGGTGGCAGCAATGCAGGGGCACAGGCAGCAGGCTGAGGTGGCAGCAGTGCAGGGGCACAGGCAGCAGGCTGAGGTGGCAGTAGTGCCAGGGCAGAGGCAGCAGGCTGAGGTGGCAGCAATGCAGGGGCACAGGCAGCAGGCTGAGGTGGCAGTAGTGCCAGGGCAGAGGCAGCAGGGTGAGGTGACAACCACAGCCTCTAACTGCCACATCCCAGCCTTAAACAGCTGACCTGTAGCTCAGCACCATGCCAGTGGTGTGCAAAGCTCCTTTCCAGATCCAGGCAGTGTTAGAACCACAGAGCCACAGAGCTGGTGAGGCTGGGAGAGACCTTGGAGCTCATCCAGCCCAGCTGCTGGCCCAGGGCTCACAACCCCAACACTGCTGCCCAGCCACTGCCACTGCACCACCACCCTCAGCACCACAGGCAGGAGGCTCTGCAACACCTCCAGGGATGGGGACTCCACCACCAGCCTGGGCAGCCTGGGAACCCTTGCTGGGAAGAAATTGTTCCTCATGTCCAGCCTGAACCTGCCCTGGCACAACTTGAGGCCATTTTTCAGGTCCTGTCAATTGTTGCATGTGGGAAGAGCCCAACCCCCACCTGGCTCCAGCCTGCTCTCAGGTAGCTGCAGACAGCAATGAGGTCTCCCTCAGCCTCCTCTTGTCCAGGCTGCACACCCCCAGCTCCCTCAGCCTCTCCTCACAGGACTGGCTCCAGCCCCTCAATGTCCCTCTTGTAGTGAGGGGCTCAAAGCTGAACATGGCACCTGTGGTGTGCCCTCACCAGTGCCAAGCAGAAGGGGACAATCACACCCCTAGTCCTGCTGGCCACACTACTCCTGATGCCAGCCAGGATGCCATTGGCCTTCTTGGCCACCTGAGCACTTTGCTGGCTCACCTTCAGTCAGCACTGCACCCACCCTGTCCCCATCAGCCACCTCTGTACAGGAACCTGCAACAGGTCACTGGCCCAGTCCAGCTCCTCTCTCCTCACCACCTGTGGCTGTGTCCCTGCCCCACCAAACCACAGCTCAGTGCTGTTCAGGGGCTGCTGGTCGTGGATGGAGCACACCAGGACCCCACAGCTCCCAAGCTAACTTAAGGCCACTCTGCTCTCCTGTGTGCCAAAGCCATTTTTGCAGGCTCCCTCTGGCTCTCTGCATGCCCCCCCAGGTGATGCCCACCTGCACCATGGCTGCTCCAGCCCAGAGCACCTCCTGCCCCCCACACCCAGGGCACACCAGGCAGTTTGAATGCAAGCAGCCAGGACTGCCCCACTCAGTCTCCAGGGTCAGGCAGTGCCCTGGGGCACACTCACACTCCCCACACAGCTGCTGCAGTGCTGAGGGACCACAGAAGCTCCCTTGCACCCACACATGCTTGTACCCCCTTGGCATGCTTCCACTGTGTGACTGGATTAAGCAGAGACCCAGCCCAAGTCTGCTCCAGCTCCAGATGGCTTCCAGGTGGGCTGGGGAGAGCAGCCCCTGCCCAGCAGCAGTGTGGGGCACCCTGCCACTGGCACAGCTGCTGCCTGGGGGCTGCTAGTCAGGGTCCTGGCAGCACTATCAGCAACCCTTCCTGCATGGGGGGAGTCCCCCAGGCACCCCTCCAGGCCAGCACAGAGCTGGAGATCCCAGATTAAACCCTTCCAGCTTTGCTGCTTGGTCCTCTTCACCAAGGGGACTCTGCAGCAGCACAGGACCTGGAGCAGCTTTCCAGATGGTCCCTCCCCACCTCCCAGCCCCTCTCCTGGGCAGCTTTGCTCTCTCAGCCTGCCCTGGCTCTGCCTGCTCTTCCCTCCTCAGCAAGCAATGGCAGGGGCTGCAGCAAGGCTGCCAGCAGTGGGAACTGCAGTGGATGCTCTGAGGCCACAGCCACACATCCAGTGCCAGAGAGGGACACTGAGGCACCAGGGAGAGCAGCTCTGACTTGGGACACACTCCAGCTTTTCACTGAAATAAAGGATATGAGCCCCTTGGGCTTGGGATGCATCCAGAGACTGCCAAGGGCACACTCTGTGCTCATGCCCAGCACTGCCACAGACTCACAGCACACAGCTGGCTGGCAGAGAGCTCCAAGCTCACCCAGTGCCAGCCTCCACCCAGCACTGCAGGGGCACCACTAAACCATGGCCCGAAGCTCCAGCCCCACACAGTGCTGCAACACCCCCAGGGACTCCAGCACTGCCCTGGGCAGACCATTCCAAATGGAGGAAGTGACATCACTGTCACATCTCACCTACCTCTTCTGTCCTTCCAGCCATGCTCACCCCACAGGGTCTGACCCAGCACCTCTTGACCAGGAGGCCTCTGCCCACCACTTCCCCCTTCCTGGAGAGGTCTCCTGGCAGAGGCTACTGTGGCAGTACACCCAAACCCCTCCTCCCAGCCCCCAGTGAGGATGGGATGGGGAAAACAGAGAAGCTGGCATGAAGGGAGCCAGGGGAGATAGCTGCCCCTCCCAGGGCTGTGCTTGGTGGGTGCACATGGGCCCTTCCCCCAGGCCATGTGCCAGGCACAGATCCTGTGCTGGGGCCAGCCTGGGCATGTGAGGCTCAGCAGGGCTCTGGGCAACCTGATCCAGTTGAGGATGTCCCTGCTTTGGAGGCCCCTCCCAGCCCAGCCCATGCTGTGACTCTGTTTAGGCAGAGAACTGAGGTCTGCTGGTTCCTGGCTCTTGCTTTTGGCTGGGACATGCTTGGAGGCAGGTGGGGGCAGGAGCAGAGCACCCTGCTGTAACCCAGGAGGGAGCAGTTCATAGGATCACAGAATCATGGAATGTAAGGTTGGAAGGGACCTCAAGGATCATCCAGTTCCAGCCCCCTGCCATAGGCAGGGACACCTCCCACTAGCACAGGTCACTCAAGGCCTCCTCCAACCTGGTCCTGAACACCTCCAAGGAGGTTGTGGAGCACAGAAGACCTCCAGGGAGGTTGTGGAGCACAGAAGACCTCCAGGGAGGTTGTGGAGCACAGAATCACCCAACGTGATCAAAGATCAAAGATCACATTGGGTGATTCTGTGC
>WBNM01001632.1:0-11133 GCA_013399055.1 Ramphastos sulfuratus
TTACTGCAGAGGGGACTGGACTAAGTCCCTTCTAACTCAGACTGTTCTATGATTCTTCCTCATGTCTAATTTAAATCTACATTGCTGCAGTTTAAAGCCATTACCCCTCATCATGCCACCACATGGCATCATAAAAAGTTCCTCTCCAGCTTTCCTATAGAATTTCCTCAGAGACTTCCCTTCTCCAGGCTGAACAGACTTGACTCTCTCAGCCTGTCCTTGTCATCAGAGAGGTGATCCAACCCTCTGATTATCTTTGTGGCCCTCCTCTAGACCCTTGCCAACAGATCCATGTCCTTTTTAGGTTGAGGGCTCCAGAGCTGGATTTAGTACTCCATGTGTGGTTTCACCAGAGTAGAACAGAGGGGCAGAATCACCTCCCCTGACCTGCTGGCCATGTATCCTTTGATGCAACCCAGCCACAGTTGGCTTTTTAGAGTGCCAGCACACTGCCAGCTCATGTCAAGTGCCTCATCAACCAGCACCCCCAAATCCTTCTCTGCAGGGGCCACTTGCTTATTTCAACACATTATTATTATTCAGAACTTACTTATTTCAACACATCCCTCAGAGTTTGAAGGGAAACCTATGGTTTGCTCATGGCTCTGCAAGAAAAACCACTGCAGGCCGATAAGCTCCTTGTCAGCAGCAATCAATTCAGGCTGTACATTAACCTTCAGCCTGAAAAATACTCTTTGAAACAAAAAGAAGGATGTCATGCTCTTCCAGCATGCAGAATGCCCTATTCTGCAACCTGAATCACATTTCTTTTCACAGATGGGTCAATATTTTATCTCAATTTGCCGTATTTAGCGTTCCCAGAATGAAAATAGGTAAAATAGAAACTCTCCCAATTGTCACAGGCTGTGTGAAGTGACAATGGCTGCATGTCACCTTGATGATCAGCTTACCCAGTAGGAGAGAGCTGTGTTCACAAATGAATGTAAATGATGTGAAAGCACCAAGGTGTAGAACACAGAGCTGTTATTCACTGAAAGGAATGACTCACACAAGTGCCACCAGAGCGGAGCACAGAACCATTGCTCTTCAACAGCTCAGCTTTGGTTTCCTTTCACGCAAAGTACTCCAATTCCATTTGCTAATGGACTTCACTTTGGTCTTCAATCCATTGCTCCTGTTGTATTTAAAAAAAAAAAAAAATCAAATAAAATGTATCAAATAAAATTTAAGGTAGTATTTTATTCCCTTTCATTTCTTGCGGCCTTTCCTTTCTGTAGGTAGCTGTGCTTGGGCATTGTGTGCCACAGCAGGCTCCTGAGGGCACCATTGGTATGGACTGCAGGAGCACCATGCCATGAGAAGGCAGGGACCCTGCCTGCCACATGGGCTTTGAAACAGGTTTGATATCAGTTTTGTGACTCTGTAGCAGGATGTATGCAAGTTTATCCCAATGCCATCTTTCCCAGGGTTGCAGGTGGTCTTGAGCTCCCTGTCTTGGGAAAAACATGGTCACCAGTGCATGAGGCATCTTACAGGCTCTTGGACAAGCCCTTTTCACTTTAGTGCATGACAAAATCTAGGTGATTTTTGCATCCAGAGGAGCTTGGCCTGTGGCTTCCCATCACTGCATCCCATGGCCCTGCCCACTGAACAACAGGCTCAAATTTTGTCCAGCACAAACTACATGTTGGAAGAGCTCTTTCAAGTGCCAGGCCTCCAGGAGATGGCCAGATGTGTCAGCCAGAGATCTACATGAACCAGGGTTACTTGTGTCTGTCATTTACTAAATCCATGTGATACCTCTTCTATTTTTAAAATATTTTTAATAACCAAAATATTTTTCAATATTTTTAATAACCAAGGTTAGTTGTGTCTATCATGTTACTAAATTCATGTGGTAGCTCTTCTATTTTTTAATATTTTTCCAGTTTCACATTGTTTTTTTCCCTGAATTGTAAAGACAGTCAGCAAACAGTCTGATCAGAGCAAAGTCAAGTTCTAAATAAGCATGGTACAGCAGAAGTTTAAAGTCTGTCTGTATTTGTGTCTTCTACCTTCAACACAAAGCATCCTCACCTTGCTCTCAGTCTTAAATACTTCTGCCATTAGTGTGATACAGCAGAAGTTTGAAGTCTGTATTTGTATCTTTTACCTTCAACACAAAGCATCCTCATCTTGCTCTCAGTCTTAAATACTTCTACCATGTGTGATACAGCAGAAGTTTAAAGTCTGTCTGTATTTGTGTCTTCTACCTTCAACACAAAGCATCCTCATCTTGCTCTCAGTCTTAAATACTTCTACCATGTGTGATACAGCAGAAGTTTAAAGTCTGTCTGTATTTGTGTCTTCTACCTTCAACACAAAGCATCCTCATCTTGCTCTCAGTCTTAAATACTTCTACCATGTGTGATACAGCAGAAGTTTAAAGTCTATCTGTATTTGTATCTTCTACCTTCAACATGAACCACCCTCAACTTGCTCTCAGTGTTAAATACTTATACTATTAGCTTAGGATTTAGCTCTCAACTATCCAGAGTCTCTTCATGGAGCAGCTCTAGATCAGACCCACACTTTATCTCATTTTTGCCCTCCATCCCAGGCCTTGCCTCTGTTCCTGCATTTATACATTTTGATTCTGGGTCAACAGGCTTTTTAAAATTAACTCTCATCAACTGCATGGTGTTTTTGTGCCTCTTGAGCTATCCCATCTGGCCCACCTTTTTAATTCCTGTGTTACTGTATTTAATTTTAACTTTATATGATTCAGTCATGAAAAAAAAAAAGAAAAAAAAAAAAAAGCATAATCACGCATGGTTTATAAGACAAACATTTCACAAAATAAAAAGCCAAAGTGTAGTTGTCTGGAAACAAACAAACAGAAATGTGCAAAGATGGTATGGTCTCAAAGATGCTATGGCTTCAAAAATGCTTTTTCCTCTGTCGCTAAAACTTCACCCACTCATGCATTGCAGCCCACAGCCACTGTGAATAGTTTGGAACACCCACACACACGTTCAGCTTCCACGGGTCTAATCATAAGAGTCCTTTTCACAGAGTAATCACTCTGATTTCAGATCAATCTAGATGGAAAAAAAAATTTTAAAAATTTAAATCACAGTTGATTTGAAGGTTTGAAATTTTCCAGGTGGTTCTGTAGAAGTCACAGAATCATAGAATGGTAGGGGTTGGAAGGGACCTCTGAAGATCATCTAGACCAAACTCCCTGATAATGCAGATATGCCTTTGACATTCTCTAAAATATGGTTCTCTCCTCTAACCAGAAAGATGCAAGCTGGAAACTTTGCAGAAAAGATAATGAAATATTTAATCTGAAAACCTGGGAACGTGCTTTTCTTCCCCTGCAATCTCTTCCAGTTTACTGTTATTGCAATGATAACTTATTTTTTAATAAAAAGCCCAGGAGCTCCATGATTTTAAGCTCTGTATCTGTAAAACTTTGTGTGCAGAAGCTTACACTTTCATGCAAGTGCTATTTAATCAATGTCAAAGCACACCAGAGAACAGCTGACAGTACTTCTGAATTTAAGTTCAGTGAACAAAAAGCTAACAGCGGAGAAGTTCCCTTCTCTCACTTCTCTCATCCAGAAGCATTCTCTTCCTTGGCATTGCTGTTTACTGTTGTAGTTCAATGGGAAAAAGTGATTCTCAGTGTGAAGACTGTAACAGAGTAGCTAGGACACATGCTTGTTGGTCAGAAAGGGCTCTTACTGATTTCAGATGGGTTTGTGGCTCATGAGTGACTGTGGAGCCAGCCACAGACCAGATGAACCCCCTGGCCTTTAAGCAGCTCTCCTGCAGCTGCTGTCCTGAAGCTTTTTCTTTTGCAGTTTCAAAGAGCACCAATAAGTTGTCACAGGCTGGTGTCTGCCAGCAGAGAAGCAGGAGGCAGCTTCGATTTATCCCTGATTTTGAGGAAGCTGAAGGCACTCCAGGCACCATAGATGCAGACATTGGATCGGTTTTCCTCATGACTTAAAAGAGAGAATATTTATCAACAACTGACACTTAATGTCCTTACCCTGCACACACTCTTGCATGCATCTGTGCAAGAGCTCTTTGGTCGCCCATCAGGCAGAGGCAGAGATTGTTTTCATAACAGAGCTATTCACAATGACTCCTCCAAAGGGAAACATTTTGGAGAAGAGTTATTCATGCCAAGTGTGAGATTTATGAGCACAACCAATGCAACCAGTGTATGCTACTTGAAATGCTAAAGAATTGTTCACTGAATGACAATAAATCAGTGGCTTGGGCTTAAGCCTGACACTGAGCAGGGTGGAGTAGAGAATTGAACCTGGATATTTTCCCTTTAGATGAGTTTGCCAACCACTAGCTAGTTACTGTGCTGAGCTGATAAATGTTCCCACTCTTTTTGATCTAAATGTGCATATTTCTAGACAGGTAAAACAGAAAATGCATTGAAATTAATACCACTTTTCTTCTTGGGTGATCTCCATCAGGAAACACACTGCATGGTAATATGACTCTGATGAAGACAGTACAAGAAAAAAGTAGTATGCTAGTTCAGGACTTCTGGCCCTTTAAGTGGCACAAGTGTTAGGGTGTCCAGTGAGGACAGGTCTTCTCACCATGAACCCTCACCCTCCATGCTCTGAGTGAGCCATCTTTTCCTTTTTATTCTTCTTTTTCTTTTTCTTCTTTTCCTTTTTCTTTTTCTTGTTCTTTTTCTTTTTCTTATTTTTTCGTTTTCTTTTTCTTTTTATCTTTTTCTTTTTATTTTTCTTTTTCTTATTTTTTCGTTTTCTTTTTCTTTTTATCTTTTTCTTTTTATTTTTCTTTTTCTTATTTTTTCGTTTTCTTTTTCTTTTTATCTTTTTCTTTTTATTTTTCTTTTTCTTATTTTTTTTTCTTTTTCTTTTTCTTTTTTCTTTTTATTTTTCCTTTTCCTTTTCCTTTTTCTATTCCTTTTCCTTTTTCTTCTATTTCTTCTTCTTTTTTTTCTTTTCCTTTTCCTTTTCCTGTTTCTTTCTCTTTTCTCCTTCTCCTTTTCTCCTTCTCCTTCTCCTTTCCCCCCCCTCTCCTCTCTCTGTGTGAAAACAATCTTTTTTGAGAAGTAGTAGAGTAGACACTACCTTGTAATCCTATGGATCTTCAGAGAGCAAATGGACACCAGCAGCTCAGTGCTCCACACTGAAAAGTAAATAGACTCCAAGACAGACAGATAAAAATAGTTACAATCAGAATAAAGTAGCCATAGCTTAGCATGATGGAAAGAAAAGATTTCTAACTATCAAAAAGGCAAATTTCTGGACAGATTTGCAGAGAAAAACAGACTGGAGACAAATGAATCAAGCAAAAAACCTCTGAGACAAGCAAAATAATGTTAGGTTATTACACTTCATTAAGTTAACAAACTGTAGTCCTTGGTCCCACAGAATTCATATGCTGCCTATGTTGACCTATCAGCTGTATATAATCCTTAGAAACAAGTAAACTCCTCGTTACTTCTCAATGGTATTCACTCCTCTTTTCATTCCTATTTATTGCAGACAATGAAAAAGGGCAAAAGAGAGTTACAGGCACCAGGTACAGGGCTAGTGCCCAAAGCCAAGGTAGTACAGAGAATGTGTGTTTTAAAAAGGTATTAAGAAAAATCATTCTTAGGAAAGGGAAGATGAGGATCTAAAAACAGAACAGAATCATTCCTCTACACAAAAGTTATATCGATAGCAGTTTTCGTTGCCACTTTCTTCTCCCCTCAGATACTCATGCTGGGGTCCCAGCTGAGAACAAGTCTACTAGAGAAGACTGCTTTAGCATGGAATGAAATGCTCCCGCTGCTGAAAGCTATCTCCCCCAGGTATGACCCCACAGGAGAGCTTGCCAAGGCAAATGCAACAGAGCAATTTCAGGGCTTGCAATGCTTTCCGAACTGGAAAGTCACTTGGGAAGTCCCTACATGCCCTGCTGCACAGTGAGGCAGATGTGTGAAAGGGCTTGCTGGTGACAGCATGCACGGCTCTTGGGAGACAGGACAGAATGTGTAGCAGGGAGCAGCACGTAGCCTATAAGTTGTCCTGTGTATGAGGTCCCTGTGTTCAGTGTTTAAGCAGCACTAACCCCTGTGGTGGGAATACAGATGGGTAGGAGTTTGTTTGCACTGCTGCAGAGAACCTGTGATGTGCTGGCTGGTGGAGCTGCTGTGCCAGTTTCTCTGATCAGGCATTCTTTTCCTGCTTGCTCTGATTTCAGGGTCTATTTTTTTTCCTCATGAGCACATAGACGCACATATCATCATTGAAAGGCAACCCAGAAACGCGTGGTGAGAAAAATACAGCTGATTACTTTTGGGTCTCTTCCCTTATTCTTTCAAAGGAAAAAAAAATCACTTAGCTAAGGAAGGGAACTGATAAACCTTTGAGCCTGCCTAATTCATGCAGCCCATCAAAAGGCAAGGAGATACACACACAGCCCCATTCATCCTGGCATCTTTGCTGTGTGTTACTAGGAGATGTATTCACCCTTTCAGGGTGCTCAGGACATCCTTTCATTTCAGACAGTGCCTCATTCACTTGCTCCTGAAGTGCATCATTCCAGTAAGATCAATCTAGGAGGCCATCAGCCCTGCATACTTGATCATTTCCAATTAAGACAGCAACATCTGCAGCCTGTAGGAAGTAAAAATGCTGAAAGACTAAGGAGGCCAATACCTAAGTTTAGCTATTAGAGGTGAACATAACCTAATTTAGATGTGATTAAATTAGATCATTTGCCCTAATTTTCATGCATTTAGCATTTTCTCAAGAATAATGATAAGGATGGAACAAACATTTGAGAGCTACTGGCAGGCAGCATGGTCACTGTGCTGCACCACATACAACATTTGCTTTCAAGTGGAGTCACCAGTGTGCCCAAGTAGCCAAAAAGGCCAATAGCATCTTGCCCTGTATCAGGAATGGTGTGGCCAGCAGGACTAGAGAAGTCATCCTGCCCCTGCACTCAGCACTGGTTAGGCCACACCTTGAGTGCTATGTCCAGTTCAGGGCCCCTCAGTTTGAGAAAGATGTTGAGATGCTCAAACGTGTCCAGAGAAGGGCACCAAAGCTGGTGAGGGGCCTGGAGCAGTTGAGAGAGCTGAGGTGGTTTAGCCTGGAGAAGAGAAGGCTGAGGAGTGAGCTTATCCCTGTCTACAATTACCTGAAAGCCAGGTGGGGGTCGATTGCTTCTCCCAGGCAACCAGTGATGGAACAAGAGTACAGTCTCAAGCTGTGCCAGGGCAGGTTCAGGCTGGATGTTAGGAAGAAGTTCTTCACAGCAAGAGTGACTGGCATTGGAATGGGCTGCCCAGGGACGTGGTGGAGTCACCATCCCTGCAAGTATTTAAAAAGAGACTGGATGTGGCTCTTGGTGCCATGATTTAGTTGACTAGATGATGTTAGGTGATATGTTGGACTTCATGATCTCAAAGGTCTTTTCCAGACTAATTAATTCTGTGATTCTGTGATTTATAGAAATGAGAGGTGAGAGTAAGCTGTTTGGCTCTCCAGCTTGTTGGGGTGGGAAAGGCAAAATGTCAATATCCTGTCTTCTAAATCACAGTGATTCCTCTTTCTGCCTCTGCTAGCCTGCTCTGGCTGTGTATTGAAATAAGCTCAATACTGCTTACTGTTTTAAGGGAGAAAGTTGCTCTTTGAGAGGTGTTGGTGGGAAAATTGGGATATGAGGGATTATTTGTTTGCATTTTTACTTTAATTAAATGAAGCTAGGAAGAGGAAAGCATCTTTGCCTTTGTCAGGCTCTAAGTAGCAAAGCTGTCGCTGGATCCACCTATTGGTAGGAAAGTAAAATTGATTTTACCTTCTAAAGTCAGAAATTCTGAGAATTTCTAGTGCCATCTAGGAGTGAATAAAAAGAATTGCCAGCATTCCTGCCCTTGTTTTACACACACACAGGTACACAGAACTATGATACAGGAGTGAGCGCTGCTCGTCTTGCCTCTTCTCTGGGTCCAAAGGGTTTTGGTGAATACAATCCCTATGCAGCTAATTAATAATGTCCAAAGGTTTTGGTGAATACAATCCCTATGCAGCTAATTAATAATGTCCAAAGGTTTTGGTGAATACAATCCCTATGCAGCTAATTAATAATGTCCAAAGGTTTTGGTCAATACAATCCCTATGCAGCTAATTAATAATGTCCAAAGGTTTTGGTGAATGCAATCCCTATGCAGTTAATTAATAATGTCCAAAGGTTTTGATGACTACAGTCCTTATGCTGCTAATCAATATATGCAACTGCAGTTAGGAAAAGTTTAAAGCTCATCACCAAAGCACAAGGCCAGAATTGCTGCCATTCAGTCTGTCAGCCCACAGGGAGTACCTGGGCTCAAGTCTCCAAACTTTGTCACAGTGACAGAGTCTCAAAATCTGAGTTTGACCCAGAGCATGATGCTGTAGTTCAGGTTTTCAGAAAGACCTCCTAGTGTAAACCAGATAAGAATGTCCAGAGCTGCTGCAAAATCCAGCTACTGTTCTCCACTCCTGATTTGCCCCAAATTCCCCACTGCATCTTTCTGGGAAGCAATTTAAAACCTCAGAATGATAATCATCTTTTTTCTTTTTTTTTTTTTCCTGCTACACTATAGGTTGAAGTTAAAATGTTATTGAAAACACATCATTAGAGACTTTCAGGAGAGATTTGGGAAATCACTTGGTTTAAAATTTCCTTTCTGAAGGTTCCCAAGTGCACTAATTCAAAAGTGCACAAATTGTCCCTGAGAGAGAATTTTCTTTTTTATTCCTCCTCATTCCTATGTCAGTCCATTTTTCTCTCCAAAGAGGACAGTAGGAAAGGAGAATCACAACCCAGAAAATAAAGCCTGGTTGTATTTGAGTTCCTTAGATGAAAATATTAAGAAAAGGACTCTAGAATGTCTTGGAAAATATTCTTTTCCCACAGGGAAAAAGCTAAGAGTTCATATTGAGGAAATATACATTTCCAGAACCATCTCAACGGAAATTTGCAGCAAAATATTGTTGTAAATGTTGCCATAAAAAGTGAAATCAAGGAACTATTTCCTGGGCTTTTCTCCCTACTCTTGTTAAAACAACAACAATAAGAAAACAAAACAAACAAACAAACAAAAAAAGAAAAAGCCCTGAAATTAAAACAAACACAAGAAACAACAACAACAACAAAAAAACACCCCAAATGAAACCACAACCAACCAACCAACAAACAAAAAAAACCTCAAATAAACCAAACCAAACTCTCTCACACACACAGAGGAACTAAATACAACAGCAAAAGTTTGGGACAACAGCAGTGGTTTGGGACAAAGAGATGTGCCAGATCCCTGGCACTAAGAGGTGTGAATCACAGAACCATAGAACATTAAGTGTTGGAAGGGACCTCAAAAGATCATCCAGTCCAATCCCCATGCCAGGGCAGGATCACCTAGAGTAGGTCACACAGGAACACATCCAGGAGGGTTTTGAACATCTCCAGAGGAGACTCCACAACATCTCTGGGCATCCTGTTCCAGTGTTTTGACACCCTCACAATGAAAAAGTTTTTCCTTACGTTCACAGAGACCCTTCTATGCTACAGCTTGCAACTGTTGCCCCTTGGACATCCCTGAGAAGAGTTTGGCTCAGTCCTCCTGACACTCACCCTTCACATCTTCATAAACACAAATGAGGTCACCTCTCAGCACAACTGCAGGTAAGTATGTCACACACTACTGCATGCCTCATCTTTTTCTAAGCTGTGTATTACCAGACAGCAAAAACTTCTTTATCCATGATTTATCCATTTTTCCATGTGCCAAGAGTTAAGACACACAGTGAGGAAGAACAGCACAACTGCTGAAAATTTGTCACAGGCTGTGTTACTGCAATCTCAGTACATTTCCAAGCAATAGTGATAAGCAGGTTTTAGCCCAAATCCCTTATCTGACCTGGCTGCCCAAGTAACTACCTTTCTTTCTCTGAGATGCCACCATGGAAAGGACAAAGTGTCACTCCTGAACTGGAAAACATTGAGAGGAGCTTCAGTTTCATCATGTGCATGACTATATATTTATTTTCTTAAAGTTTGGTGAATCTTTGTTGCTCTTACTGGAGGATTTTGGTTTAGTGTTTTTGTTTGGTTTGTTTAGTTGTAGTGAGGCTGTTTTAATTTATTTTGTAGCTTTAGAAGAAGCAGAAAGGATGAACTTTGAGATCAGGGAGAATTTGACTGGTAACTTTGTGGTTATAGTTTACATAGTGCTGTTCCTCTGTGTGTGTCTTTAAATTGCATGGAGAAACCCAATGAGAAAACAGTTGATGTATGAAATAAAAAGTCACAACCATATTTGGAAAAAGCCAAGAGAGCTCTTTAGGAATTATGCATCCAAGCAGTGACTACTGAACACATCCCTGCAGGAGAACTGAGCCCAGAAGATGCCCTTTGGTTTTGCCCTTGAAAATAGTGAGTCAAGGGAAGGAAATTTCAATTAACTAGGAAGCAGAAGGACAAGTCTCTACAAAATTCTTCTGAGAATTATTAAAATAGATACTCATTTTTTCTCTTCTTTGTACTAGACATTGATGTGGAGGTATAATAAAACCAACCAGAAACAGAAACCTCTAAAAAACCAGCTCAGAAATCCAAAGCAAAGCAAATAAACAGAATTTGCTCTTCTCAAAACCAAACCAAACCAAACAAATAAACAAACCACAAAAAAAAACCCAAAACCAAACAGGGTTAGCAGGAGAGTTTGTCACAGGCTGTGTTACTGCAATCTCAGTACATTTCCAAGCAATAGTGATAAGCAGGTTTTAGCCCAAATCCCTTATCTGACCTGGCTGCCCAAGTAACTACCTTTCTTTCTCTGAGATGCCACCATGGAAAGGACAAAGTGTCACTCCTGAACTGGAAAACATTGAGAGGAGCTTCAATTTCATCATGTGCATTACTGTATGTAATATATATGTGTATTTGTTAGCAGGACTAGCTTGTCTTGACTTCCTCGATGAAACATTTTGGTTTAGTACTTTTGTGTTTTCACCTGTGCATAGTAATTTTTAACATAAATTGAGAAAATGAGTCCACAAAATAGAGTAATAACTCCAAAACTTCACAGAGCAGGTTTCGTGCAAAAGATCTTATAGAATCATAGAATGGTAAGGTTGGAAGGGACCTCAA
>WBNM01001632.1:11361-31234 GCA_013399055.1 Ramphastos sulfuratus
ATTCCTCTGTCCATGTCACTGACAAAGATGTTAAACAGCACTGGTGCAATCACTGACCCCTGAGGGATGCCACTTGGCACTGGTCTCCAGGTGACATTGTGCCCTTGATCATGGCACAATCTTCTTTGAACTCAAACACACACACACACACACACTCACTCACTCTTCATTTTAAAGTGTAAAAAAAAAGCCAAAAACAAACACATATCAAGAAATTGCATTTTTGGGGGGCAGGTATGGATACCACACACCTTCCTGCCATGTTCCTTGCTCTGTTCCATTTATGACCTTTAATAGTTTTCTTTTAAAAGGAAAAATTAGATGAGAATTTGAAAATTCATGAAAGGGCTGCCTATGTGACTAATGCAAACATTCACATTCAAAATCCCAGAATTGATCAGCATATCAATTTGTTCCTGACACTGAGGTTAGTATCTGAAACAATGGTACCCTCCTCCACTTGCTTGCAATTCAAATGCAGCATGTGTCATATCCCTGTGTAAGTTGTTCTGATTCAGCTGAAAAGGATGAGCAACAGCAGTCTTATGAGTCAGTGCCTTACCTGGAGGCTCTTCATCTGTAGCATTACAAAGGTAGTAGTTTTGTTAATTCAGCCTTATGAGTATTTGCCTTCAGCCACTGATGGTGGTAGAAGCAATTCCTCTCATATTTTAGGAAATCCACCTTTCATATCATCAATACAGTCAGTTTTCAGGGAGGGCTTTGACCAATGTGGTATTCACCAGGACCAATTTCCTCTTGGTTTAATATTCATACCTAGGTGGTTGGTTTGGCTCACTATCCTCATACAGCTGGGAGTAACTCAGCTGCCTGCTGTGATTAACATGGGATTATGGTAGGTTTACAGGTAGATCATTGCTGCCTGTGCTGCAGGCATCTCCATGGCACAGTATAGTTTGTGTGGTAATGGCTGAGATAGAGCAGTGATATACTCAGAAGAGTACAGCTGGCTGCCCAAGGTGAGCTGCCCCTCTGGCAGCACTATCTGGCTGTCATAGAATCATAGAATCAAGCAGGTTGGAAGAGACCTCCAAGCTCACCCAGTCCAACCTCTCACCCAGCCCCATCCAATCAACCAGACCATGGCACTAAATGCCCCATTCAGGCTTGTCTTGAACACCTCCAGGGACGGTGACTCCACCACCTCCCTGGGCAGCCCATTCCAATGCCAATCACTCTCTTTGTCAAGAACTTCCTCCTAATATCCAGCCTAGGTCTCCCATGGCACAACTTGAGACTGTGTCCCTTCCTGTTGTTGCTGTCTTCATGAAGACACATGCCACGAAGGTCCTTGAAAGCTAAGGTCCCTGTGAACTAGCTTATCTGGCAGAAGTGGATGAAATAAAAGCCTGCTGGTATAAATCAGAACTACCTTCTTATCTTCACCAATATTAAGGGAGTTACCATCAGGTTACACTAGCTGCAAAACTGCCCTGCAACATGTAATTGATGAGACACAGCAGCTGCTGGAGAGGCACAATGGATATTCCCCCACCTTTATAAGGAAACTCTGTGCTTTAAAATGCTCAACAATGTACATCATGTGTTAAGGTCTCAGATATTTCGGTGGTAGGTGACAATTTTATTTTAGCTTCACTTTTCAGCATGGGTTAATTCTAATGATAAATAACATTGCTTCACTGGCATTCCTTGGGTATAAGAAACAGAATGCTTCACATCTCTCTGTGCTACTTTCTGCTGAATGTGCTCTCAAGTAATTCTCAAGGCACATTTTGTATTTTAAAGACTTTTTCTATACATCTAAGGGCTAGGAGTGTGTTCTTCAAAACAGGTTTGATTTATTCCTGTGGTTTGTGCAGCTCAAAGAACAGAACCAGCAGCAAATGGCTGCATCCAGCTGAACTTGTATAGTATGAGAAGTTTGTTAGTTATTTGTTCCCTCAAGACTTCTTACAGAAAGTTAGAAAAAAAATTACAGAAAAGATGGATTGTTTTTGTTGGCAAAGCACAAAGAAGTTGGATTTCTTTCTGTCTGCCTTAAATGTCATCTCCAAAGTCTGTGAGAGCTGATTTTAAGAGATGTCTGGCACTTCTCTATCAGAAACTAATGGTGGGATCACTTTTTGGAGTCACAGTCTTCAAATGTTTCCTCTCCACAGTCCACTTAAAGTGACAGAGACAGCAAACCCTTCCATTTCCACACCTTCTGGCTTCAGCACAGCTACCTCAGCAGGATGAGGAGACAAGATAAAAAGGCCATCAGGGACTTTGCCTGCAGATGGGAGAAAGCAATTTTTCATGAAAATGTTAATTTTAGCCCAGAGGTGATGTTCAATGACTGCAACAGTCAGGTCCTAAGATATTACATATGTAAAAAACAGCCCAGGGGTTAATAGACAACTACGGAAATCAGGGGTGGAGGGAGGTGTGGTGTGTGTGTGTGTTTGTTGGGGGTGTTTTCTGATTTTATACTTGTTTTTCAGGAGTGTGCCTCTGTGGAAGAATGGCACTGCCTGAGCTCCTGCTCCAAATATTGTAGGATTTCTGTGTAATTCAATCCTCAGGAGAGGAAGCCAAATAAGATGAAAGGTTTAGACTTTGTAAGACCTGTCACCACTTTTTCTGATCCATCCACGGAAATGAGGATACAGCAACCAGCAATGCAGTAAGGTAATGAAGATGTCAGCACAGGACCGGCCAAGCCTTTCCCAAAGCTGTACAAAACAGATCAAACAGAACATAAAAACTGTGTTTCCACAGAGGTTTGTTTCAGAGAACAGTTTGAGATTAGATAAGTGAATGCCCAGCTCTCAATAGCTGAAGGCAAAAGAGAGTTGGGACTTGAGCACCTGATGAAACCATGGTGCTGCTGTGCACACTCAGCACCGGGACCAGCAAAGGCAACAGCCAGCACCAGCTGGGTGAGCTGCCTGTGAGTAGCTGCCCAGGAGTGGTTTTCCTCAGCTTGCCAGCACTCATGCTTGCACTCATGTTTGCTTACTACCTCATTGCATCCTGAGCTGTGTGGAACTCCACGACCAGGCACAGGCTCCAAATGCCTGCAGGCACTCAGCCTGCACAGCCAGCCTGACATTGTGCCAAGCCTGCACATGGCATTGCATCCTGCCTGCCCCTCTGCAAGGCTGCTGCTGAATGGGGAATCAAGAGGAACCAGGTCAGAGACTGTGCCAGACTCCAGCTGCCTGAGAAAAGAGCCTGGGAAAGCTCCAAAGCCTCTAACGGCTTTGAGCACTGACAGTAACCCCTCCTGTGCTTTGGGTACTGTCTGATGCTATTTTGTGAGTCAATACTTCAAGCCTCTTGTAACTCACCATTGCCTTCTGCCGTAAGCAGAAAGGAGCTCATTGAGTCCATCTAGTGGCCAAGCAGAGTATTGACCACAAGCGGTGCACTAACAGCAAAGCCTTCTCTGCCAGTTCAATCGAGTTCAATTAATGTTATATATTGTTACTGGTTATTGCTAGATCCTGTTATAACCTGTATAAAGTTTCCATGACCAATGCAAAGAACCAAATATTATTAAAAGTAGTGATTGGGGTGGTGAGAGTTCTGAATATTGAATAGTAATGAACAGTATTAAATTTTGAAAAATATCATCTAGCATTAATGAATTACCCCTCCACTACAACCATAAATATCAAACTTTTTAGATAATATGGAAACATAAATATCAAACTTTGCAGAAATGTTTGTTTGTAGCTACTGTTATCTGTGATATATAATCTTGAAAAGGCTCAGGTCTGCATCCTTTTGACTAAGGAAAGTAGGAAGGAGATAAAGGAGGAGCAGAGATATCCTGACTTCAGACCAATAAAGCAATTAAGGGAGGCCTACTGATCAAGGATGATAAAACCCTGTGAGGAAGACTGCTGGCCTTCATCCCAGGTGACCACCCAAGACCACTGGGGGGTTGGAACTGGAGCAGAGAATGGGAAAATCCCTATGTTAATGAGCTCTGAGAAATAATTGTAATAACTCCACCTCTTATCATGAATGTGTTTGCTCTTGTGACATAAACTGTGGCTTGTGCTGGCATGAGGTGTGCAGGACTGGTGGAGCGATCCCCCCTGTACCCAGCACTGCAATGAAACATAACTCTGCAGGAGTCATCATGGGGTTCATTTCACAGCTCAGCAGAGACATGCAGGCACCAGCTTTTTGTCTATTTTGGTGCCAAAATCCCCTACCCCAGTGGGCAGGGGAGGGAGGGAGGGGGACATGAAAGGGAGTTTAGAGATTGTTTACTGCCACCATGCTTCTCAAAACCACAATGCCTACAAAACCAGAAAAATATTTTTCTGGATCATCAGCGTGGCTTTAGACTGGAGTGGTTTTCATCTGCAAAGATTTCTCTGCCCACCAAAGAGAACCATTTTTATATTTCTATCCAAACACAGACAACAGAGTTAGGGGGTTCTGACCCGAGTGGGCAGACCTATTGGCAATATTCTCCCTGCATTATTAAATGTCCAGGAAAGCTGCACTTCATCCATTTCTACATCCACATAGGAAATGTGGTTCTGTCAGTGAACTCATTACCAAAAATTGTTCCTTGTTTCAAACAGAACAGGTTATTATATGACTATGCTGCAGATACCTCTGCTGCAATCCTTGGTCACGTTTTTAGAGCATTCATACCAGTTCTCTGTTTGAAAATTGTAGCAACTTGAACAGTTATCAATTAAACAACAAACACACCTTGCTGCTTCTTGAGTCCCTCAAGGAAAGGGAGTTGCAGCTATTTTTGCATCAGAGGGTTCAGGCATACTGCTGTACTGCTGAGCAGTTTCTAGTTACAAGAGCATTCACATCTTTTCCTTTTGGTAGGATTAAGGTGGATGGTGTCTTTACAAATGAAGAATTGTGGAGAGAGAGTTGAAATAACAACAAAAGAACCAGACAGTTCACCTTACCTCTGTGTATGTAAATCACAGAGGGCCTCTGCTAAGTGCCTCAGCTGGGGTCTTGCTGGAAATCAGTGGGGGCTGTGCAAAGATAGCAGGTACTGAACACAACCTGAACTTCTGAACTTTCAGAACAGAGCCCAGGCTCAATAGACTACTGAATATTAATTCTCCACCCAGAGAAGCGGAGAAGCTAATTTAAATGAACATGGCTGGAGGTGAGGAGAAAGTTCTTCACCGAGAGAGTCATTCCCCACTGGAATGGGCTGCCCAGGGAGGTGGTGGAGTCACCGTCCCTGGAGGTGTTCAAGGCAGGTTTGGACGTGGCACTTGGTGCCATGGTCTAGTCTTGAGGTCTGTGGTAGTGGGTTGGACTTGATGATCTTTGAGGTCTCTTCCAGCCTTGCTATACTGTGATACTGGATGTCTGATGCAGGGGGTTACAGGTAAAGGGGTACATGCAGTAGGTGTGTTGGAAAGACTGCAAACCCTGAGTGCCTCAGCCAGCGGGGAAAGGGGTAGGGAGAATTGTGACCTGGAATTTAGGCTAAAAGGGAAGCTGTGCCTGCCAGCAATTTGAGAGAGCCCACAGGGATCTGTCCTGTGGACTCTCCCTTCATTCAAATAAAGTTTTACAGGACTCTTCTGTCCCATTGTGAACAAACTTGTAGATGGGAATAGTTTTCCTTATGCTTTCACTGGGGAACCCAGGAGAAGTCTCTTTTGGTCAAACACACACTCCACACATTTTCAAGGTAAACTTCAGGGTGGATACTTAAAGAGTCACACCACAACAACACATGGGCTTGAATACTCAAAAAAGGAAAGGATTCTATGTGTGTCAAACTACAAACTCTTCAGCTAGGAATTGTTGGCATCAAAGTGAGAGCCCAGGTTTTACTGGAAGAAGAAGTACTAGAAGAAAGGCCACCAGTAACATGGGAAAAACAAATGTGCTTGTGTGGATGCTCTTCATAGCTCAAGGGAAAGAGACATAACCTTGTTTGAAGAAAATACTTGATGGGAGGAAGAGAATTCATTGGGACAATAACAGGGACAATGACACTGTACTGCTGTAACTTCCAAAATTTGGAGAAATTACATAGAGGAGACATATTGAAGAGAGAGGGCTGAAGACACAAGCCTGGGAAATGACTCTGTCCAGGAGGATCCTAGAGGGACTGCAGCCCATGTAGGACCCATACCAGACAGAGAGGCAGTGGATGGCATGGACCAGCAGAGAAAAACTGCTGTGCACCAAGCCAAACTTCCTGTGCCACTTGTCACCTTACTAAGGGGACAGAGAGCAACTGAGGGCAAGGTGCCTCAAAAAATAAGGAAAGTGGAGACTAGGAAAGGGAGAAGTGTTGGACTGAAGCTCAGCCTGGGGAAGGAGGAATAAAGGCATTTCCTTTGGTGTAATCTCAGTATTTCCCCCATCCCACCCCCACCCAACTGCCAAACGAGTTATTGACATTTTCTGTTAATTAGCAATAAATTAAATTAAATTCCTTGAGTCAACACTGTTTTGCCTGTGACAAGAGGTCTTTATTTACTTGGCATTTCCACACATCTCTGGGTTGCTTTGTTTTTTTTTTTCCTGGTCAGTCACCAAAATGTGCTTCTAGAGAGGTATTTCTCATTTAGGATAATCATTATGCAACTCATGGCTCCCACAGAAAGCGAACGTGAGGCTGCAACAATGTGCTGCCATTCCTAGCCAGAGCTGCTTCTGTGGCATCACTGCTCTTTCCCCACCACAGTGCAGGCATGCTTGGGCACAAGCAGCAAAATTAGCTGTACTTTGGCCAGCTTTTGAAAACTGAGCTGCCAAGGAGGCTGCCACTGTTTTAGTATTTCTCACAGATCTGTTCCTGATTAGCAGCCAGCAGGGACTTAACCATGCATAAACAGTGGTTTGGCTGGCATTGCCACCCACATCTTGTCTGGGGGCACTTAGAAAGTCCAGCTTCTTCAGGTGTTCACAAACTGTGCAGTCACAGCAAGATGTGTGTACAGCTGTGGCACTCACCAAAGCCAACAGCAAGTGGCACCACTGCAAACCTGGCAGAGAAAAAGCCCATCCCTAACGCATGTGGTAAGGCCCAAATGAACTTCTGACTCCTGCCAAAATGTATGCAGCTTTCAGTCCACAAAGAAACCACTCTCCTTTTGTGCCCAGGAGCTGTGTAGCACAAGGGTTACAAAGTGCTCCTTACAGAGTCAGGAGGCTCCATAACTTCTGAATCAACTCTTTAATATTTGCAGCGTAGGCAAAATCCTCGCCTGCTGGCTTAGGGGTTAGAGAAACAGCAGAAATATTTCTTAAGCTGGTTTGAAATCTTCAAGTGTTTAATGCAACAGCAAGGCCTGACCCCAGGAACAAGGAGTGCCAGAAGCCTGTGCCATGACTGTATAGTAAGACTCTGAGGACAGTCTGTCGGTAGCCAAAATCAAACAAAAAACAGTCAAAGGAAACAAAACCTTGCAGAATAAAATAGCAAAGCATGCTCCTAATATTGAGCTTACCATACAAACTTTGCTCCCTTTCTGTGAGCAATACAGCTGAGGCAGAATTTGAAGGCATCACAGGAGAACCGTCTAAGTATTTTGTGATGATTCAGAGCATCTTTTTTAAAAGGTCCATCCTGGTAGCTATCACAATGGGCTCTACAAAGTGCAGCCCATATAAAAGAAAGCCCTTGTTTGGGAGATGAGACTGTCAGCATATAACACAGGATTTTAAAAGAAATAGAATTATGTGAGTAGCTGCAGCATGGCAGTTTGGTGCAGTCCCATCTGCCTTCAGAGAAATGTAAAGGACCAGTGCTGCTCCAAATGTTTCTGTCACTAAGCCCTGTCAGCTCCAGGAGGGTTTGAAGGAGCCCCAGGATGCTGAGAGATGTGGGAAAGGTACTTGGAGTGAGAAATTTATGTTGTCATATCTCACCCTCAAAAGTAGTGGCCACAGAGAAGGCTCAGATGTCTGCTTGGTAAGTTCATATGCTTAGGTTAGGGGAGATAGGACAAAAGACTTACAGGAAGGGATTCTCTTTAGAATGTATCCCACTTAACAACTGTGTGAGTGGTCTGGACAAGTTGAACAGCATTTACATATGCAGATTCATTACAAAATGAGGCAAAGAGGTAATATGTAGGTGAGGGACCATAAGTAATGAATGTGTTGAAGTAATGATGTGGTGATGCATACACATACATTCAACACAGACATGTGTGGGTGCACATCTGCTTCTAAACAGTGAAGGAAATTGTTTTGTAAACTACCCTTTTTATTGGCATTGAATGGCTTTTCCATTAAATGCAACTATTTAATGTCTTTTACTGCTGTGGTCAGTGCTGTTAATCTAGTTGTTTGTTTCCACAAAGATGATTTCAGAGCAGATTCCTGATAAATTTGTTTCCTCCTGTCTTCTGTTTTAGCTTGTGTGTATACCTGTGTTGTGAAAGCACCGTGTGAGAGCATTTCAGGTAAATTTCAAACAGAAAAGAGTAAAAGTCCAATAGAACATATCAAAAGCTGTTATTTTGTACCTGAGAAAACAATATTTTGGTTGGAAATGTGTCCTGGAGATGACCTTATGGCAAGGGGAGGAGGTAAAAAAAGAGTTGATTGCTCCATGTGAGCAGCCCTTGCAGCAACAGCTCAGAAGCTGCCTCTCTTTGCCAGACAAACACACCCAGTCAGGTGTCTGGTGCTGCCCCTCAGCATGCCTGCGAGGCATGAAGATTTGAATTCATTGGGCAGAACAATGATGCCAGTGCCTGTTGGCCAGTTTAATTTTCAAAATGATGTATTTAATGGGGGGTGACTTAGAAACCCAGAGCCTTTCTGCACTGACTGTCTTCTTTCTGCCTTTCTGCCTTTTCTACCTTTCTGCCTTTCTGCCTTTCTGCATCAACCCTCCACCNTATCATGCTGAGAAAGCCCCCCAGAACCATTCAGAGAGGTCCTCTGACACAGAATCATGATGTCTCAGTGTAAGTGAAGCAAGACCCTTGCTTGTGCTAGATGAAGGCAGTTTGCACATGAGGTGTATGCTTCACCAGACAGGCACTGGAATCAAATTTACTTCTTGGAAAGCAAGCACACATTCCCATGGACCAAGGAAACAGTTGCCTGCCAAGACAGAGGGCCTCGACTGACCTAACTCAGTTCTTTCCCAGCAGAAACTACTGGAATGGGCTGCCCAGTGAGGTGGTGGAGTCACCATCCCTGGAGGTGTTCAAGGCGGGTTTGGACGTGCTACTTGGTGCCATGGTCTAGTCGTGAGGTCTGTGGTAATGGGTTGGACTTGATGATCTTTGAGGTCTCTTCCAACCTTGGTGGTACTGTGATACTGTGAAAAAAACCCATATTAAAGCTCTGTTAGGTCAATCTACTAACTTCTGCAAGGTTTAAAGCCCCATGGCTAATTGCCATCTAATGCATTGCATAGACCACAACTGAATGCCCACAAATGCTTGTGAAGTGATCAGGCAAAATTATTTCACCTGCAGGTACTCATGCAAAAGGTGATCACAGTGTCTGGTGAAACAGCCCATGGGCTACTTCTGCAAGAAACAGGTGCTTTAATTTTTCAATGTTTTAGATCTGTTGTCTCAAGGTTTTTGCTTGCTTCCCCCCTCAGACATGAAGAGTATCACACTTATATTTTTATGAGTCAGGAGATGAGGTGCATCTGGCTGTAGGGAAATTGATGAGAGAAACAAAAGGCTTTCCTTCAATCTTAGCTAAATGCCAGGATTTTTATGAAGAGGTACAGCCTGCAGTGTGGTAACTACACAGCCATTAAAGGCATGTAGCAATCAGTCAGCAAGAAGCAATAAAGGAGTTTGACAGATAGCCTTGAAAACAAAACAAAACCACACAAGCTTAAAAGCAACTGCATTGAGTCATGATTTTGTCTTGGAACAACATGGTAACTTTCCCCCCCAGAGAAGGTACTGTCTTGAGCTTTGCAAGAGATGGGATCTGGTGCAGGCCATTTCACAATGCCTTTGCTTGGCCTCCTTTCTCCAGATCAGCCTCAGCTATGCTAGATACTGTAAAAAGATGGGAACCCAGAGAGCCTGGGAACACAGCCACCAGCATGTCTGTCTCTGTTCTTCCTCTAAAAGGAGCAGGCTGATGATGAGGCTGGGACCCTTTGTAGTCCTTGTTATAGCTTCTCTCTCTAGGTGACTCTCTTTTAGAGTGTTTATTTCTTCTGGTAAAGTTTTCAATCTTAAAAAATATATTGAAGTGTTAGATATTGAGGACTTCCCTTCCCTCCCTCCCCCTTTTAATTTTTTTTTTTAATACTAATATAAGTCTTATTTTGAGAGAAATTGTGGCATGAAGCTGGGAGCTTGCTCTGAAGTTTATTCCTGGTATTTAGAGATAAAATCTGCAATAACTCTGGGTTCATATGGATAAACTTCCTTTGAGGAGTTTCTTTGTACAATATTTGAGATGCTCTTTCCTCTAAAGCTAGTAAATGTATATAAAATAAAAGAAGATGAGCTTTGAGTGGCTGATAATCCAGCTTGCTGTAGTACAAAGCTGATCCAGAAGTTTGCTACAATCTGGCCAGTGCCAGGAGGAAAAAGAAAGTGTTTTTTTCAAGTAGAAAAGGTAGAACATTTACATGGATCCCTCACATTTACCTGGGCCTCCAGAAGAACACCACCAGCTTTGTAGTTCAGTAGTTCTTGATCACATTCCCTCTTCATCTGAGAGGTTATTTGTGCTGTGGAAGAAAGGCCACTGCAACGTGCAGCTTCTCATGAGACAGAACTCCATTACTTTGAGGATGGTAGAGCACTGGAATAGGCTGCCTAGATAGGTCATGGCCTTTCCATCTCTGGAGTCATTCAAAACCCATCTGGATAGTGTCCTGTGCAACCTGCTCCAGGTGAACCTGCTTTGGCAGCAGGGCTCTCCAGAGGTCCCTTCCAACCCCTACCATTCTGTGATTCTAACCACAGTGCTTTGCAATAAAAAGTCAAGAATGTTTGTGTAGAGAAGTGTGTAGTCACTTGCACAGCTGCAGCACAAAGGCAGCTTGGGAGTGAAAGAGTTTATCACTAGAAAAACCTACACGATCACATCCCTCGGCACTGAGGAGCTCGACCAAGGCTCTGTGCTTCACTCTGCGCTCAGCTGCTTTGTTGTTCCACACTGCAAATGTAGAGGTGAGCACAGAGCAGCAGCAGGTTGTGCTGAACCACACTTGGGTCTGCTGGGAGAAGGAAAAGAAGAAATCAGTAGTGCTTGGGAGAAGTAGTGGGACCAGAGGAGATGCTGAGTGGAAGACAGCAATGCAGACACTCCAGTTACTGATGAGTGGTTTCCTGCAGGCAGCCAGCTCTGCTATTAGAGAGCTCTGCACTAGGTAAGGAAATCCCTGAGACCAGTTAAGTTCTTCAGAGGTGAACAGAAGTTTTCACAGTACAAACACCTGATAACAGCTGTAATTAAAGATTGTGCAACTAAAGATCCTGCGTGCACCAGAAGAGCAGCTGCCCCAGCGTGAGTCAAGACAATGTGAAAAACAAATAAATGAAGAACCCCATGCCTCTCCATTTTACTCACAGAAATCATAAGCAGAGGAAATCTTGGTCTCCAGCAATGCATCAAAAGGGAGGGAATAGAAAGTGTGTTTGTCCAGCTGGCACAATACAGCCAGAATAATTATGTACCTTAAAATGCTCAGTGTCTCTGAAAGCCCCAAACAGCGGAGGTCTGCCATGGCAGTAGTTGCTTTACATAGGATGCCCAAGTGAGGAGTGGGTTTCCTCCATTTGCATCTGAGCCAGCAAACTCACCAGTGACACTTGCTAATATTAAAGCAAGGGAGTCTGTCCTGGGAACTGCAGAAATGCTGATGACTGCTCTTTGGGTAGCTTAATAGCATCAGACCTTGCAAGAGAAAAAAACCCAGCTGCTCAAAGCAGATAATTTCAATTTTCAACATCTTGACTCACAAAAACATAAAAGGGCTGCTCAAGACTCACAACAAAACCCTCTGCTTTTTCCATTTTACATCAACAGTGCTGGGATTTCCCAGGGCACCTGCTGGGAGGCTCTTGTAAAGGCTGATGCAGGAGGGTACTTTCAAGCCAACAAGTTCAGATTCTGGAGAGCAGATTCATATGCACAAATAAGCAAAGGCTACAAACATGCACACGACATGCCACATGTCAGTTTAGGCAGCCTCTCTTTCCTCTTCTGAGAACACATCTTCCAGCTGTCCATCTTTGAGATTAATCCATAACCACCTTTTTGATCAGAGATGGTAATTTTCAGGGCTTTCCAGGGATTATTTTCTTGTTCTAGCCTTCCATTTGAATAAGTTATCACATTAAGTGTCAGAAACTGCAGCAGAGCTGTAAAACATGTTCAGAATGCCCTTTGCTTGCTTACCCATTGCTCCAAGGAAGGTCCTGCAATCACAAGTGACAAGGCAACCTGGGAAAAGAAATATTTACCACTTAGGAATTATCACTATCAGATGAAGTGGCATGTCCAGTGCCTATCCTGGTCGCAGAGCTCCCTCCCAAGCGCTACAGGACAACAGCAGTCACTGAAGTCAGCAGGTATGTCCAGCTGTAAGCTGAGCTGCAGAGAAATGCATCACCCTTCAGATACTCTTTTTAGTTTGAGCATGTGCCCCCTGTTAAATACCAAAAAAGACACACACAGCAGAAATAAAAGATTAAAGAATATTTAATGCATGAAAGCTTCTCAGAGATGTTTTTCTGCCTGTATCCCTTTCTCCAGCAGTGACACCTCTCCTCCCAGGAATAAATTAGCCACACATTTCTAAGCACTGAAGCAAACCCAAGACTTTTTACATCTCCCCCAGCTCTGCCTTTTCCATACAACAGTTGTTTCCAATTACAGCCAGCTTCTATCAGCATCTCTTACCCTCATTACTTGCAGCAGCCAATGTGGATACCAACTTTGTGTTTTCACCTAGGCTGTTCCCTGAGTTGTGAGGGAGAAGAGGGGAAGGAGGAGAAAATGAATGTAAGTTAATGTCAAGATAAACATTAGATAAAATATTCAAATCTTACTATGATACATGGGAATGGAAAATGTTCACCTCATCCAGCTCACTGGAGTGGAGGACTGTACCAGCCTGGCTGGCAGCACCTTTCAGAAGACTGAAGGAGACAAAAAGTATTGCATCCCTTCCGTTGCTCACCAAATTCCCCTTCACAGATCCAACAGCATACATGGACACAAGGTATACACACACACACAGAGATCCTCCGTCAGCACAGCAGCTGTGCACACGTGCAGCAATACAGCAGGTGAACTTCTTCAGAGGTCTCAGGACAGCCTCAGCTGGAGCTCAAGCTGTCCTGTGCTGCTGAGTGATTAGTCCTCTATGATTCATGGAGGTTTACCTTGCATCTGCCTTGTTACCCTTACTCTGTGCTCCCATAGTCCACCTCCTGCTCTGCTCAAGCTTCCTGATGACCACAGTAACATGCCCAATATTGCCTGAAGTGGCAGCTCTTTTTTCAGGTAACCTGCACTGTAGGAAATAATCCTCTTGACTAGCAAACCTGCCTGCTTCATGCTTATATGCATTTAAATCTCTGACCATTTCACAGTAGGCTGGTTCCTGACATTTACCAGGTACAACTGTCCCAGCACATCCCTTTCCTTCCCCTGCCTATAGCCAGCACTGATGGCTGCTGATCAGCTCCACTGGAGAAAACACTGTGACACAGCAGCCTCAAAGCATGTGTGGCTTTTCCTGCTGGCAGTACTCCTTAGGCACCTTCTCAGGAGCCTCAGTAGCCTCTGCTGCAGTTCATCCAGGTGACATCCCTGCAAGGCTTGGCTGAAGCTGTGGCTCTGGAGTGGCTCTATTCACTGCATTTCTCTATTAAATCACTGTTTCCAGAAGTGTTTCAACAGGCTTTGCTTCCAATGCACTTGTTACTGTTTAAAAAACCAGACTGCCTTTAAGGCATTAATAAGAACATATATACAGCCTGAAGGAAAGACTTTGCTTAGTTTTTAAGCCCTTCAATGCTTTCAGACCTTGTTCATTCATGCAAGGAGAAAAAAAAAAAAAAAAGGTTGGTTTTGTTGCTGTTGTTGTGTGTTTTTTTCTGTTTGGTTGGTTGATTGGTTTTTTTCATCTCAGACCAGCAATATTGTCAGACAGCTGTAATCATCATTAGCCTTCCTGATTACTGAAGTAAACAACTGGCTTAAGTATTGATCGTAAATCTATGATATCACTTGGATTTATTTTAGCTCTGCACATTAGTGTCAGTTGCTATGAGATGCAAATTCAATAGATTCATTTTCCTATTGCTTGTCAGAACCTTGTAGATGTGCTGCTTCAGGCTCAGATATTGCATTCCCTCCCTGGGGTCTAACAAGTAAGAATTCCAAGAGGGCAGAAAATTAATTTCTAGCCCAGGGGAAAACATTTGATTAAAGAAGTTGCATTGTTAATAGCTTTCATGAAAATGAGACGAATATGGGAATGAAAAGAATAACACTGGAGCTGTTTTAGCTCAAAGTGCCACTGAGGGCCTGGTAAGAGCTGTAGTTTGTCATTTTCTAACTCGGTGTCTTTTGTACACTGGAGATCCTGACCAGGTTGCACAAGGCATGTCTCACTGGGCATAGGGTAGAAAGAAGGCTGCTGCTCCCCATGGGTGATGTCAGGCAAGGGAGGTCATCTGGTGAAACCTGAAATGTAATTTAGGAAGCATTATGACATATGGATTGACTAAAAATAATTATTTTTAGTGGATAAAAAACTTTCGTAGCAAGAAGTTGTTTACTCCCATAGACTCTGTGAGAACTGTGAAAGCCTGATTTGTCCAAGAGCAATGCAACTGGAAATAATTTAAATCAGCTTTCATAATAACACCTTTTACTATTGTCCTGTTTGATCTTGAAGGAACCAACAGCAGATAGGGCAGGAGGATCTCAGGGTTGGACAGTAAGTTATCTTCACTGCACAGATCTGCTGCTCTGCTCATTGCATCGTGATTTGGTTGGGGATTAATTGGCCAAGGCAGGAATTATAAATAAAGAATTATTTTTATTTAAAAACAAACAAACAAACAAACCCCCAAACCAACAAAAAAACCCCAAAACCAACCAAAAAACCCAACAACCTTCCCCAAACTATATACAGAACTAGTTCAGGTTTATTTGCAGGCTCTAATTCAGTCAGGAAATCTTCACGAGGATGCTTAGGAGCAAGTTTAGTGATTCAGGAAAGTCAGGAAATGGAAAAGGCTAAGCTACAAGACAGCTTGACCCCACTTATAAATCAGGCTGAGCAGAGAATTTAAGGGAACAGCAGACTGTACTCATGGAAGCGATGTAGGAAACGAGTGATGACCCCTGGTGAATCTCTGTCAGCAGCCTCTGAGCCTGCAGCTGTATCCAATCCTGCGGATCCATGTGGCGAAAGTCTGAGGCCAGCGGGAAAAAAGTCCAAGTCAGAAGTGTCTCAGACAGCTTCCACAAGGCAGATTCGTGGAGTGGCACTGCCTTGGCAGCACTGGGGCAAGGCGAACTGCTGGTGTGCTGCCCAGCTCAGGCAGCGAGCAGGAAGTCAGGCTGCAGCTGAGTCTGGGTGGCAGCTCTCTCAATTGAGCCTAAGGACTTGCCCAACTTGCAGGCTTGTGAGCAAGTGGCACCAACTGTGCATGAGCAGGGCTGCACAGGACAGTGCAAAAACAGGAGCCGTGCCAAAGTGGGAGCTGCCCAAAAGCAGGAACTCCCAAAACAGGAACTCTCAAGGCAAAGACTCTGTAAGGGAGGAACCCTGTGCCTTTTCCCTCACTCTGTTTATGATTTTTCCTAGCCAAAGTGCCCACTTGCCATATACACTGAGCACAAAGAACCCAGCTAACCACCAGCTGATCCTAGGGCAGGCTTTCCCACGAGTGGAAAAGGTACCTTTGCTGTTCCCTTTTCAAGCCTGCAAGGAGGGGGTGGGGAAAGCAGTTTCCATCCCCCTCTGGAGATGGGAGGGTGGGAGGGGGTGTGGCAAAGAAAGGGTTTGGAGTGCCCTGCTCTACAACACTTCATCACCAGAAGAGGGAAAAGATGTATCAGTGTGTTAAAGAAGACTCACTGCATCACTACCACATTCTCTTCTTCAAAGTGTGGGGTGGTTACTGCAGAAATCCACCTTTACTGCTCTTGGTTTCATTATGAATGGTAAACTGCTGTGCAAAAAAAAAAAAAGATAAAACTGCATATAAAATCCAAGCAGGCCCAAGAGATCTCACAAGATCTGGTGAGCGGAACACAATTGAGGGAACCAGCTTCCCTAAACTGCTAATTACATTGATCCATTTTCAGGGAAGGAGATAAAATGTCATGGTGACATATTTTACTTTAGATAATCAATGCTGTGGGCTGCAAAGCAAAAATAAATAGCCTCACTAATTCACAATAACTGTCTTCAGAAACCTTTTGGTTTTTTTATGCTTAGCTGCTGAAAAATAAAGGTTAAATATTGAAATTGCAGAACCAAGTGTTTTGCTTCTCATCTCTGCTGTGCACCCTTCAGAAGAGGCACAGCTACAAGCTAAGTGCTCTGTTACACTCAAGATCAGACACAGCAGCACTCTCATGCTTCTCTGCCAGCTATATTGTGAGTGCTTGCACCAGTCAGCCCTTTGGCTCAGCAAGCAGCAGCAGTCATGCTCTGAGGACCAGAAGTTTCCTTGGGAGTTCCTTAGCTCACCCACTGAGCAAACACTGTAGCAGTGTTAAGACTCAGCATGGATCAGCATGTTAAGACTCAGCCTGGAGAAGAGAAGGCTTCGAGGAGACCTTAGAGTAGCCTTCCAGTATCTGAAGGGGGCCTACAGGAAGGCTGGGGAGGGACTATTGTCAAGGTCTTGCAATGGCAGGACAAGGGGCAATGGGTTTAAACCGGCAGAGGGAAGATTTAGACTGGATGTCAGGAGGAAGTTCTTTACAGTGAGGGTGGTGAGACACTGGCACAGGTTGCCCAGGGAGGTTGTGGCTGCTCCCTGCCTGAAGGTGTTCAAGGTCAGGTTGGATGAGGCCTTGAGTAACCTGTGTAACTAGTGGGAGGTGTCCCTGCCTATGGCAGGGGGTTGGAACTAGATGATCCTTGAGGTCTCCTTCCAACCTTACCATTCTATGATTCTATGGATGAAAGTATCAGGTTATGAGAAGAACATGGTGAGCCATCTATTGTGTCCTTCTGGATGAATGAACCAAGCCCAAGCTCTTCAGGTGTTGTTAAATATGGGCAGAGCTTGAGGGTATTTAGAGAAGTTGTCCTGTCCCTTCTCCTGTCCTGAACTGTCTGCTTACCACTGGCAAAACATGCTTTCTTTACTGTGGGAATTGATACAGATGTGGGTTCACTGCCTTTGCTCTTTAGAGACAGCACTGAGAGGCAACACACACATTCAACTAGGATTGAAAACAAGAAATAGTGATCATGTGAAATGGACCAACCTCAAGCATCTTCAGGAATACAGATGTTTAATAACATATGAAATGGCATCTCTTTAACATTTATTTACTTTGTGCTTGCTCTTTTGTATCTTTGGATATCCAGATCACATCAGCTGGTTCCCTGCTATGACACCAGCCCTAAAAGCTATTCCTTTAAATCAAACAGTAAGAGCAAGGTTTACATGACACCCTGGCATTCACAAGTGCCAGATTAATGTAAACAGATATTTCTGCATGCACATGAAAGCACACCGCAGTGACATCCAAAACTGCTTTAAAAATAATTATCTGCATTAGTCATGGTTGAGCAAGGAAACCTTTTATAAAAGCAGAGTTGTCAACCTCCATCCACACGTAGCAGAGTGTGGGGAGCAGAAATCTAATCTATTACACCAGTTGATAAGTACCTTTGCAGCATGAAAAATTAAGCTGTGAACTGTACAACATATGTGAACTATCTTCTAATTTTATCATGCAGGAGCTCACAGTTCCTGAGAAGGCAGTAAAGCTTGAGTTGCAACTCTCAAGAGGTCAGACCCTTTGCTGCACAACTTAGCAAGGGAATTCAGTGCCTACTGTCAGTAGCACAGGTCTTGAAGGGATATCTGCAATTTGTTTCATAAAAAAAAAATGTTTGTGAGTTGTTGGATATTAATACTCTACCTCCTCCAAGTGTTTTGAGATCTTCACTTGGAGACTAAAATCTCCTTAGCTAAAAAACCATATCCACCACAAATGAAACCCTGAAAAAAACCAAAGAGTACTTTTATGAAGGTATTAATTTTGACTAGAGAAAGTTTCATGAAAAACCTACACTCAACCAACCACTGATGCCTGTCCTACAGGAAAACCATTACCATGGATAATTTAAATGGGGTATCATGGGACACATCCAGTATGTGTCAAAACTCAACAGAGGGCCACAAATCCAGGGGGCTGTAGTGGCCTACAGCAGGTCACCAATGAACTTAACATGATTTACAACCATTTCCTCAATGGCTCCTTATAGCTTCTCTAAATCACCCCCATGGAGAAGACAGTTATGAAGGACATGGGCACAGCACACCAGCCCTTTGGGCAGAGACTAGGCAGTCACTGGTGAAGAGCCTCCGAGTACTGCAGCTGCCTGAGGAAGAATTGGTGGGCCTGGGAAAGTGTAGGTGAGAAGCAGGAGGCTGAGAAGCTTTGGGGATCCATGGAAGAAGAAACCTGGTTGGTGGCTGCAGACATTCTATTGCAAGAAAAAGGTGAAATGAACAAGCTTGCAGGTTGAGGTATAAGGATGAGCAGTGAGGTCTGAGTTGCAAGTGAACGAAGCAGGGGGACTTATTGCAATAAATAATGGGGACATAAGAGAGGAAGATAGGAATACCTGTAAGTTACAAATTGTGGTCCAGAAATGTGACTACTTGTAAGGCATAAAGAGACAGAAAAGAATCAGTTAGATTCATCTCAACCATCTCAGTCACGTTACCTTGGCCCAATGTGCTAAGTTCCTCTCATCTCAATAAACCAACTGGCAACCACTGGCCACTGAAGAAAACCCAGCAAACTGACCTCAGCTTTGTAATTGTTCCATCCCCAATAAATAAGAGAAAACTAACAAACCTTTTCAGCAAAAAACTCTATCCCATTTTCCTTTAGCAACCACCTACAATACATGCAGATAACTGGTGGCTGCATTGCAGACACCATCTGTTGCAGTGCAACAGCAACTCACCCACTTCTACCCACTCAGCAGGACCAGAATTTCACACTGCACACTGCATGTGCAGGGGAGGCACATGTGTGGTGAGTGATGGAGGAGAGCAAATGAGGGTAAGGAAGGGACACTGATAGAGGGTGAGCAAAGTGTAGCTGAGAGGAACCCTTCTCTTTGGAAGGATGCTGAGTTGGCTCAAGAAAGGGTAGGGGGAAATTAATCCTGGGAGAAACAAATAATTCACCATCTTGTAAAACTCCTTAGTCCTGGTGCAGCCTCTCAACCCTTTCGCTCCCTTACCGCCAGTTACAGACAGCAACACAATTAATTGTAGCATGAAACCTCTCCAGTGCAGAACTTCACAGATTGTTTTTCCACAAGTAGGCATCCCATGAAACACTTGTAAATCATTCTGGCAGCTGACATCATCCTTGGCATGGGCAGAGGACCACCATTGAGCCTGCAAGTTCAGTTTCAGGATCCAACAGTTTTACTCTGTGGCTGTAAGCACCACAGAGTCTCTGTACAGAACCTTACCCATTTGGAGAACAGATACTATTAACTGCAGCTCACATAATTATAAACTAAGCATTTTTTTGGCAGAAAGACATGGGATGTTCAGAGTACCTTGTCCACTGTCTATTTAAAAATTAAAAGTATTCTGTTTTGCAAAATTTTTGCTATTGCTATCTTCCCTCCCCTCCTCCCCAAGCAGGGAATACAAGAAAGTTAGTGAGATCCTTGCATTAGAAAGGGGTGTGTGTGTGG
>WBNM01001635.1:0-12390 GCA_013399055.1 Ramphastos sulfuratus
GTGGTGTCAGCAGACTTGCTGAGTGCAGTCCATCCTGCTGTCCCTATAGCTGTGAAAGATGTTAAACAACACTGGTGCCAGTGCCACTTTCAGCATCATGCAAAGTAAATATATACCAAAGTTGAAGCTGGTATCAGAACTAGAGTGCTTGACTCCTCAAAACTTAAGATAAGTTCCCTGCAATGAGACTGGTCCTTGAGAGCTTTGTAATAACTGGGTATTTACAGTTGTTTTCAGGATGCCAGGCCAGTTCGAAGCTTCTCATCAGCACAGACAGAATGCAGCACTAAGCATTGGCTTTATCAAATTCTCTGCAATGGCTTCAAACAAGACTGAGGTTTTTCTTTGCCTTTTCTCAGCCATTCTCTCTTTTCTCCCACAGAATTTTACCCCTTCTTTTTGCCTCAGCTCACATTTCCATGTTCATCATTAATGTCAGAAACTTGTAGTATCTCAGAAAGAATAGAAAATACTCCCTATACTAAGTGTAACTGACACTCCAGACTGCTTGTTGTACCAAGACAATGCTACTTCAGGTCTTCAACCTATTTTTTGAGACTGTGCTGGAACATTCTCAAATTCCTGGTTGTACTCATTTGCTGAGCAGTACTTCCTGATATTTGTAGGTATTCTGATTTTTTTTTTCCAGTAAGTACACAGTTCTCTTAGGTAAATGGCATTTATAATACTATATACTGACTATTATAGAACCTTATAAGCAAAAACCAACAGGTTTGTAACAATTAAAGGCATTCACATTCAACATCCTTGAAGGTGAGGATCATTCAAAGCCAGTTTTGCTCTCACACTGGTCCACTTACATATTCAATGTCTGCGTCAAATAAATCATGCAAGTTTTCCACACCTTTTGTCTTTAGAAAATTATTTAATGTAAAATGTAGTTCAAAGCAAATGCAAGGTGCCTCTGATTTTCTCCTTAGATGTCTTATTTTATTTTCAAAGAGCATGAGTATGCTTTTTATACTGAGGTAAAAAATTAGGAATGTAAATTTGACAACATGTTGCATATAGAATAGCAAGATAACACTTGCTAATTTCTCAAGCATGGGGAGGTTTTGTGCAGTTTCCCACTTCTCTCAAGTTGCAGGTCATTTGCATTATAAGTAATGGACTGAAACCACACTAAACAAGAGTTGCTCACAATAGAGGCCCTGTGAAATCCTGTGGTGTAAATGAAATTAATTAGCCCTTGTCACTGCTGCGTTCTGCAATATGAAGACACAGTAGAAGCACAGACTGGAAGTGAGAAGGGATTTTTTTCTTCATAGGCAAAATACCATGCTCCTCCAACCACACATGACACTTTCTGTATTAATAAGGCGTAATTCAGATCTTTAGGTAGCGGAAGTGGTTCTTTAATTTAACATGACACATTTTAAATCACTTCCCAGAAAACAACCATAGTATGATAATTACATAGATGAGTAAAAAGGCAATTGTTTTCTCTGCAAGTGAATCGATGTAGTCTGTATTGATTTCTATGCCTTTTATCTGTTTTCTTTTTAAAGCTACAAAAGAGAGGATCATATTTTTCAAATATGGGCTTGAGTTATGCCTATTTTCATTTACAAGTATACTGTCTTAAGTTGTTCCCTGTGGTCTTATTTATTTTGGAGATACACACTGAAAGGAACAGGCAATTTGGTCCCGTAGATTTTATTGTATATGCTTATAAGAAATAATGTGACCAAAAAAATAATGTGACCAAAAATCTTCAAACAGAAGTGCACACTTGTTTTTTGGGTTTTTGGTTTGGGTTTTTTTGTTTGTTTGTTTTTAAGAAGAATGTTGTTCACATGCAATTATATGTCAGTTCTTTTTAAAAAGATAGCTATAATGTGATGGTGTTAATTTTCAGCATCAATAATCTCCGAGCTGCTTTAATGCGTAATATGTTTTCCACTTGAAAAAGTGGCAAGATGGAGTAGAACATAATCAGATTATTTTTCCTTGTTATTTTTTTTTCACTAGAAAAGAAATAATGATATCCTTGTTTAATGAATGATTAGCCTAAGTTCTTTCAAAGCAGGAATTTCATGCCAAGCATTTACTAAGTAATATAACACCCTGACCCTTTTAATCAATTCATGGCATGAGCATTTGGAATTGAAGGTGATTTCTTCTTTTAGATTTGCTGCCCAGCTTTTCATATTCACAGCTTGTGATAATTGTGGTTTATTCAGGAGTATTTCTGGATAGCTTTTGGTAAAGTGACCAATGTGTGCAGCAGGGTTATCTCTCAGACAAAGTATGGGTCTGACTTCTGGAGCTCTCCTGTGTGAACTTGGTTGGGTCTGATGTGCCAGAGGGATTGCTAGGCTATCTGAACTGCAGTGGCCCATCCTGTACAGTGGAACTGTTGGCATTTGCCATCACCCAAACCTCCTTTCTTTAAGGCTTATGGCTTTGGTTATTTAGAGATTTTGATATGAAATGTAAAGCATTAATGAAGTTGGTTATGCCAAGGACTGTTTAATCAGCCCATCTTGTTGTAAAAGCAGTTTCTACATTTAAAAAAAACAAAAACAAACAAAACGTCATAAGGTAATAAAAATTTAGATAGAAAGTGGAGAAAGAAATTAACATCAACAGGATAACTAACATTAACTGTTCAAAATTAACAAAGTGTTCAGTTTGGGTTGAACACTGGTTTTGACTTGTTCTTGTGTTTTTTTAAAAACATCTGCTTTCCATTCATCAGTTTTGTATAAAAGAAAAAATATATTCTGTGAAGAAACAGATTTTTTTTTATTATTAATAGAATTTACAGTACATTAAAGAGAATATGTTTTAATGGAAATCACTTATTTGCTTTGAAGCCAGTGTTCAAACCAATGATGGAAATGGGTGGCAATAAACAGTGCAAACTTATCACTTTATCACTTTATTCATGAAATAATTAATTTATCTTAGTAATTAGTCATTTTGGGGGGTAGCTGTAACTCATATTTCTTAAGATAGCTTTATTTAAATTGGTTGGAGGGAGATAAGGATTTTTTCCCCACAACATTATATCCCTCCTCCATAGGCAATATAAAGAACAAACACCGGAATTTTTTTTTTTTCCTACTTTCCTTCAAGTAGGCTTGGGAATTAGTCCAGAGGTTTTGACTTCAAAATGCCCATTTCCTGCTGCAAATGCATTGTCTAACCCCAGCTGACAGCTAAGCACCCACACAGTCATTCATTCACTGTCCCTACCTGAGCAGAAGGTGGAGAGAGAACAGGAAAAGCAAGAAATCTTATGAGTCAAAATGCAATCGGTTTAATTAATGATGGACAAGGGGAAAAAAATACAAAGTGATGCAAAAGCAATCATTCATCACCTCCTAAAGCAGGCTGAATCTTGGCCAATCTGAGCAACTGCTGCCCCGGAATCCAAGCCTCTGTACCCTCTTCCTCTACCCATTTTTTTATTGCTGAAAGTGACATTATATAGCACAGAATATTCCTTTGGCCAGTCCACTGTCCCATCTGTTTCCCCTCCCAGGTCCTTACTCACCCCCAGCTCATTCACTTCATGGCAGGTAGGGTGGGGAAAAAGAGAAAGTGTTTTTGCTGTGCAAGCACTGCTCAGGAGTAACCAAAACATTAGTGTGTTACCAGCACTCTTTTAACCACAAACCCAGAACACACACTATACCAGCTGCTGTGAAGGACGTTAAATCTATTCCAGCCAACCTCAGCACAAAAACTGAATTCCAGTTTTCAGAATAAGAAGGTACATGAAATGGATCACTAGCCTTTAAAATAGTTAGAACCAGTTGACTTATATCAGCAGAGGATCTGGTCCTGCATATCTTATGTATTAATTAAAGATCAAAAGTCAATCTAAAAATCACCTCGTTCAAATAACAATATACATGATTAAATAGGAGAATTAGACTTGTTGCATACATGACAAAAATATGTGTAGTCTAGTAATTTGTAACAAGACCAATCACTAATTCATGATGAACAGAAAAAAAAAATCCATAAAGACTGATTATCCTACAGTCATTTAGAGAAAAAAAGTTTCTTGTAACTTCTTAACAAAAATGTGGTACTGGTCACAAGCTGAGTTTACAAAAAACCTGATTTGAAGCTTTTTGGTAGTAGTTATACTACCATACCTGAATTTTTTAACCAAAAAAAATGTTATAAGTGAACAAAGACTTCCTGACTTTGGAGAAGTCATTAATTTTGGTATTGTGTTCTATACAGGGGCAAGAGAGAGTTTCTATTAGATCTGCTAGACAGCAGACTAACTGAGGACTGGATGTGACATATGTTGTATATTGTTTGTACGTTAAGAGATCAGCTGTACATTTTTCAAATGAAACGTCAAGTTAGCTGGAATTTCCGATACTAACTTTTTTTACTTAATCATGCACCCCAAGGACAGAGAAATGTGAGTGTGCTAGTAACAAAGTTCAGCAAAAAGCACACAGAAAAAATGTAAACAAAGAAGTTTGGAACTGCAAATCAAGACTCTTCTCTCCTTCTCATGCCACTTAAACTCTGATTCTGTAAAAGCCTTTTTTTACTTTTAAGGCTATCAAGAATATAATCTAACTCTAAATGTTTTGCTGCCTCTAGCCAAGACACAGATAGAAGGTGACCCTCTTTTCTGAGTGTTGGTACTGATCACCCCTTACTACACAAGTAAATGAGTAGGAAATTCATTTAAGTGGGAAGGAGGTAACTGGATGACTGAGATCAGCACTTGTTCTACTTCTATAAAGCTCTGCTGTTTTGGTTTAGAAACAATTGTATTATGGATTTGTTGGGTGTTCCATCCAAGACTTAGTTTTATTATAGGTCAGTTTAAAATCAATAAAACTCTATGAGCTGACAAGAAAGGCACAAATATCTTGTAAAGAGTCAATATTCTACCCAGACTGTACAACAGGCATCCTAGTCCTGTTTGGATTTAAAACAGAGATCTCATGCTGGAGCTCCTCTTCAAGTGCCTTTTAAAGACAGGTCCCAACTGGTACCTATTTAGAGCATGTAAATGTACAGTAATAAAAGCATGCGGGTTCCATCTTTGCCAGTGCAATTTAAGTTCTCCTTGTTATTACTGGAAGAAGAAGCTCTCATCTTCTTGGGCTATGTGTTGTCAATCATGGATATGTATTCCTATCAGACTTTATTGGACAAATGTAGCATGGGTTTTCTTTCCTGTCTTGATAGAAAGCAAATGAGATTGACTAAAAGTATACCAGTACATACAAAAACATAGTTTTTGTTTCCTTTTATATCAGTGCTGCAGAAGGGGTAATTAATTACTGCGAGACGATATTTTTAAAATATTAATATATAGTTTATTAATATTAAATATTCGGAATTCGCACCACCCCGACCACCATTTAATAACAATAACAGGCTCTTTGCAACGTTATGGAAACTATATACAGGTTATAATAGGATCTGGAAATAACNCAACCGTGTGCACCTTGTTTACTGCAGTTGCTGGGCAGACCCCAGACCCCAGACTTAGTGGCGCCAGGTTCTTTGACCCTTTTCCCACGGTTGCTCTCCCCAAAACAGGAGGGAGAGCAGAAAAACATGCCTGGGCAAGCCAGGACATGTACAAGCCTAATTTGGCCTGTTTAGGCCTACCACGACAATCAGTGTGCATTGTTTGGATTTTTTGGAGAGTTTTCTGCAAAAGGAGGACTCTGGTACGAGATAGTTCCCAAGATAAAATACATATTTGAGAAAATGCTTTAAAGCTGGAATTTGGTTTATCTGGAAAGTTCCCACACAATTTACCACATTTCTTTTTAATGACTGTAGAAGCCTCCCACTTCTTATAAAGTGATTGTTACGTTAATTAGAGGGTCTGTTAGACAACTAATTTCCCCTCAAAAGCTTCTAGGAAATGATGAGCATGCGAGTGGTATGATGTGAAGAAGCACATCCGTATCTCAAACTAGGCACAGGAGCTGTTAGTTACCTGAAACAAAAGTAATTTTTGGTGTTTGTAGATTTATATATGTTGTCTTTCCACCAGTCAGATCCATCCACTGTTGGGAAAGAAATGTGAGACTTTCACTCTGTGACTATTACACTCCTCTTCAATTATCATGTGAAGTGTCTATTGAAAGTGCTAACCCTATTATCAGCTACACTGGCCACCAAAACAAACACCTCTGAGAACATGAGAGTTTCTAAAATTGGTAACTGTGAGTATCAGTTACCATGCAAACTGGTACTAATGTACTCTGACAAAATCAACGAGCAACTATTTTTTCAGTTTTTTTTTTTTTTTCCTTAAGATCTATTAAGCACAAGGACAGGCAGAAAACTGGCCACAAAATAGTTAAACCAGCATGGTCTGTAATACAAAACAAGCTTTGAAAGATTTACTAGCCCGGAGAAACAAAAATGCTTGAATTCATTCCATGACTTTAACTTCAGGGTTGCTTCTATATGGCCTTTTTCTGGAAAAAAAAATTACTTTATTAGTCCTTCAGCCATTGCTCCTTCATACTGTTGACATAATGCTACTGGTAATATCTGTTATTTTTTTTCATGTAACTTCAGCGTTTACTTTTTAATTCTCCAAGAATTTGCTTTGTGTAGAGGGCCATCAAACAGTAAGTGCTCTTTGTCAAGATGCTTACTGCAGATTTGCACAGTGGACAAAGCTGGTGCCATATGGCTTTTCTCTAAAGCTTAGATGCTGCTATTCTTCGTGAGACAAATGCACATTGAGATGTGAGAGAAATGGAGAAGGTTGGGCAATGTTTGTATGTGTTAGTAGACACGATGTATGTATTACAGGTGAAACCCATTTACTAATGTCTATAGGAAGTAGATGGAGTAATGGGCACAAGCAAGTTCTACTGGATTTCTGATCAAGAGAAGTCATTGAGGTATATGCTTCAGTAACTATAATTAAGTATATTTCCTAATCAAGTAAGATACTCATGTCTGCTTGGTAGGATGGTCTATATCATCTGCATGAAAGTAACTTAATGGCAGAGATCGACTACATATCTAATCATCAGTAATACATTTGTAGGAGGGAAGATTGCAAAGTTTCTCCGTACACATGGGTGATGGCTTTGCATGTCTTTGAAAATTCATGTTAGACATAGGTTTAGTTTGGTATGTTCAAGAGCAATAATACATAAACAATCTCCATTGAAATCATGAACACGTAACTGCAGTGACTGCAAACTCAACCCTTTACGCACAAATGTTTTTCAAGTTTTACCCTTGTACTGAGCAACTCAGTGCCATGATGGATGAAATGAATTCTACATACTGCCACATTTTTAAAACATAAAAAAGCATCCAACCAAAACACAACTAAACAAAAGAAAAGAAATACACACACACACAAAAAAAAAAAAAAAAAAGGAGAGAGGGAGACACAGAGAGAAGAAAATACTTATGGAAGAGTTTGAATGTTCCTTTTGGTTCAACTTGAACAACCAAATATTTTAGTTCCAAGAAGCTAGCATAAATTATGTATCTGCATCTTTTGTCTTTACTCTGATTGCTATTACTTCCTAAAATGTATCTTTTAATGACTTTTTGAAGTATCATTAGTACATTAAGAAAAACTGTAAGACTTGATTACAACTTTGGATCCCATTAAAAACCACGTCCTTCTGTCTCCTAGAAAATGTGAAAGTTAGGGCTCTTTCCTGCAAGGCTGCAAAATGGGAAATAGACTTCCTGTTACATGACTCTTTCTGCCACTTACTGTGACATCATTAATCTCAACAACTCTTTGGGACCTGAATTCTGGAGCAGGTCCTCCACCAAAGAACCTTTCCATGATGTATAACTAAGTTAAAAGATCTTAGTGCATTCCAACATGGTCCCTTCATGAAGACTGAAGAAAACGTTTCCCTGATAGCAACATCACACATTCTTTAGTAACTTCTAATAACTAGAATAAAGAGGAAAACAGACATTGTTTACAGTAAGGGTAATTTTCGTGTTCTCTATATGAATTACTAAAGTGAAATTATATTCCTGAGAATAGCAACAATATTGCCATAATCAGAGTAAAAATACCCTAGTAAAGAAGCTTCAGATACTGAAAAGTCTATTTAAGCATACTTGCTCCAGCTTTTGAAAACTTGTCTGATACCTGAGTAGGGTTAAATTCAATTTTAACATCCTCCCAGTGGTCTTCAATAAAATTCAGATATTGTGGACCAAAAAACTGAAGGACTGGAGATGATACCCAAGTAATGTTAATTTCATCCTGTTTTGAGCATTGCTTCCTGTGTCCATAACAATGAGTCTCCCAGTCTTTGATCTACGCAGATTAGAAGTGCCTTTGAAAAAGTAAAACACAATACCTGGCCCACAGAATGGGTCTGTTCATCCTTTACAACCACGAAATTTTGCGTACTCAAACTCTACTGACTTTCACCACTGACTGAACACTGTAGTTGCATAACCTCTCTCTGATAATGAGGCCATCTGTTCTGCATAGGGATATGTGAAGAGAAAATGATGTGAGAATTGATGTGCTCTACTGTGAAAAGTTTGGGGGGTTGTTTGTTTGTCCCTTATAACTTGTATAAGATTGCAAAGCTGGATACTATTGGGTAGTAGTTTTTATAAGGTTTTGACTTCCTCTTTGATTGGACTGTCATTATGAATTGACATAGCATGAATTTGAGGCAGCTAACTGCAGGTGAGAAAGAACACAACCATGGATTTTTGCTCTAACTGGATTCTCATTATGTGATATTTACATTACCTAGAAGAGGGATCTATGTGAATATAGTTAAACATGAAACCGGGAAAGGAAATTGTTATTTTTTCTTTTTTAAAAATTGTTGTCAGATCATTTATCTATATCACAATAATGCTCTAGATCTTTTGTGGATTTTGTGAAGCAGAGATTTCTCTTGGGTACAAACACCCTTCAGGCTTTTGCTTTGTTTTCAGGACTAGGGGGAGAAAGAAAGATGAAACGGATGATAGAACTGCATGAACTTATTCAAATGACAACAGTTACTAACTAAATTCTGAAAATTCACAAGTTTTGACAATAGCAATTGTGTATATATTTGGAGTGTCACTTGGATGAGTCTGATCATGTCACGTGTGGGAGGAAAACTCATCCTCAGACATTAATGTGAACTAAACAAAACTAAACGAAGATATACTTTTGAGCATATTTAAACAAGCTGTTGACTGACCTTTTCTTTCTTTTTTTGTATCCTGCAAACTTCAGCAGAGAGTTCCTTTTCTTTCCCTTTATTCCTTTATTTTTATTCCTCTATTGTGTTGTCAGGCTTGACTACATATTCACCAGCAGGTACAGATGGATGTCATATATCTCTAATTAAGCATTGAAACTCAAATATATTTAAACTATTAGTTGTGCTTGAAAAAGAGCCAATGCACTTTGAATGCAGGTGCATGCTCTCACACACTCTCCCAGGATTACAAGTTACCTCAAACTTAATTTCTGTTAACAGCTGTTGGGTATTCAGAGCCATTACTGGTTAATGCAGTATCTTCGTAATGATATTTAAAATAGTTGCAGTAATGTAGAACAGAAAGTGATTCTTGTTACATCCTTCAATTTTGGAGATATGATGAAGTCAGATATATGAATTCTGGGTGACTGTTATTAAGCTTCAATTAGTATTCTTTCTTAAAATAAAGGGAGAACAAGGCATAAAGGAATGTGTTATATGAGTTATGTCTTTGGCAAGATACATAAACAAGAAAAAAATGAAGGGTTTTCTGTTGCCAAAAAGACCCCTTTTAATTAAGGAAAATAAATCTAATGAGAATCCAGCAATTTCAAGTTATTTATCATAATGAAAAGCAGTACAAGACACAAACTGCTTCGTGTATATCTAATTCAAGTCATCAGAGGATACCCAGAAAGAAAAATATCACAAACTGTGAATGCAGTAGCAGCATTTAACAGTTTAAATAAGACCTTCCCACTGTCAGTATAGTTAAAATATCCACTTCATGGGCTATCTATATGTATTCAGCTCAAGTACAAATGTGAAAACAAGAAACCCAACCAAGTAAACTACACCAGAGGTGCATAGCCCATTTGTGCAGTAATTCCAACTTGAATGAAGTTCAGTGGCCAGACATACACAGTGGAATTGGTCTTCCACATCTGAATAAATGAGAAACTGGAGTATCCAAAGAGTTGATCCTGATAATGTAAGTGCCTGAGAGAACAATGTAAATGTAAGCATTTGCAAATGCATTTGAGCATGCAGGCATTTAGCATCTCCAACATAATGTCTGCCTACAAAGAGCTATGAAGGTTCCTGTAGACACATTAATTCATTGTTTCAACAACAACAACAAAGTCACTGATGATGAATTTTTTAATAAGATGTGGTTGTAAATTGCATTTTTTTAGTGACTGAAAATGCTTGCTCTGCTTTAAGACTGAAACCAATGTAGCTGCTGTGTGGTAGGATACTGTTAAGCAGCTGGAGAATATGTAAACCAGGACACATCTTTGATACTTAGAAAAACATGTAGAGCTTGGAAGCAGCTAAAAAAATAACATAAAATTGAGATAAAGAACTTTCTTTGTAACCTAAGCAATGCTTGGATCACACGATCCATATTATTATCACCTATTCTTCACAAGAATCAAAATTTGTGCATATTTTACTTATAACATCATTACTGAAACTGTCTATAAGTGTGTTCATGTCTGTTCTTTGGCCTCTATATGCTGTGCTGTTGTCTGTATAGAAAAAAGTGTTTGCAACTGGAAAAAATGTAGGTTACAGGTTTATTTTGATCTTATATGGCCATAAATATTCATAATGAACTTTTTTTCCCTCTCTCTCTGTATACACACACACACACACACACGGAGAGTATTAATGAATAGACAAGCTTCAGCCCACTGTCTTACCTAAGCCACTGAGTCACAATTTAACTCTTCTCTATAAACCACTAAATATTATGTACAAACCAAATCTACTGGTATAAACTGGTACAGCATACTTGAGATCTACTTTACCAAGAAACCAACATATGAAAACACTCACTAGCAGTTTTGATAATATCTAACTTATTTGTTAGAACATAAGTGGTACTCAGGAGCAGGGCACTCATTTTGTATCGTCATGTTTTTTTTTTCAGTCTGTAAAATCTGTTCACCTTTACTGGATATTTGAATTATGATTTTCTTTGAGAAGGAAATACACATTAGGAACATTAGATATCATGAAATACAAGCTCACAAGATGGAAAATAATGCAGTACTGAAATGGTCTCTAAATGAAAATACTTTTATCTCTTGGCATGATTGCCCAATTTCTTGTTTTTGACAGTACACAGCTCACTTGAGCCTTTTTGTCTTAACATTCACTGTTTTCATAAAATTTCTCACCTTGAGTGAGTATATTGGCTACCAAATATTTGCAATCCAGTAGTAAAATTTCAGAGCAGAAAACAGTGTAGTACTTGTAATGTTAATTTTATTGTGAGAGTAGAGAACAAACCCGCAGCAAGAACTGCTTGGGGTATGGTGCTCTTAAATGTGAGTAATAACTACTTAAAATAGCTACTGAGGAGCCAGTGTAGCATGTTTGTATCATGTAAAGAACATGAAGATATGTAGGTCTGAATTAAAATTGCGTGAGAGATAACTTGAAGTAGGGACATGATATTAGGAAGATAAAAGAGAAGGCCAGCTAGCAGAATTAATGTTTCCCCCTAAATTACCAAGGCAGTTTTGCTGTTAGAAAAACCTTATGTTTGTGGATTTTTGTGTGTACATTAATCTTTATACTGTATATCTGTACATCTTTTTATTGAAATGCTCTTCAAATTAGTAAGAATACTTCAACAGGCTAACATTTTCCCCTACAGAACTACAGGTGGTACAGATTTGGTATTAGCATATCAAAGGTGACTCAGAATAGACCTTACATTGCAGCACATGGCAAATATTTCCTTACAGACACATATTCTCTAGTCTTTAGTTTGAAGTGCTTTATTTTGCAGAAAACCAATGCTTTTGTATTTTGGCCTCAGCATACATTTGTAGAACTAGGACAAATAACTGCCTGGGTTATACAAAGTTAATAAAACCAGATGCTCTTAACAGCCCAGTGTATCAGTATTCCATGTCTCAACATCAGTGCTGTTTTATGTTAAGATGAAGGAAAAGGAAGGAGGGTAGTAGTGTTAGGATGATCAAGTGACCTGCCTGGTGGATGTGGGGAGGCCTGTGGATGTGGTCTACCTGGACTTCAGCAAGGCCTTTGACACTGTCCCCCACAGCAAACTGCTGGCTAAGCTGTCAGCTCGTGGCTTGGATGGCAACACTCTGTGCTGGGTTAGGAACTGGCTGGAGGGCCGAGCCCAGAGAGTGGTGGTGAATGGTGCCACATCCAGCTGGAGGCC
>WBNM01001635.1:12537-29148 GCA_013399055.1 Ramphastos sulfuratus
GAGTCACCGTCCCTGGAGGTGTTCAAGGCACGTTTGGACGTGGCACTTGGTGTCATGGTCTAGTCTTGAGGTCTGTGGTAGTGGGTTGGACTTGATGATCTTTGAGGTCTCTTCCAACCTTGCTATACTGTGATACTGTGGTACTGTGAAATGGCAAAAGTGTATGACTGGGTATAAAATAAAGAAGCTTTACTTATGGAAAGGATGAAAAAATGAATACTTAATAATAATAAAAAACTTTGTGTAGAATCTATTATGAGGATCATTGTGAAGAAACCCATCAATCATTCCCAGGCATAATGCAATGCGGTGGTCATATATATGAGGACATCACTTGCAAAATTTGTCAAAGTAAAACTGGGTCATTAATGATGAATACTCCACATCAAACTGAGAAACAAGAGCTATGCCTTAATATTTTCATCCAGATAATTGGACATTCCCTGTTAGCTTGGTTAGTTCGGCCAATGAGCAGTATGCTTTTCTGTTGCTTAAATGTATAGCAGAAAACATGACACAAAGCCTTTTAATTTGGTAGAACTTTTTACTCAGAGTAGGGAGAAGAACAAGGAGAGCAACTTCTGTCCATCCTCTGTTGTATCTCTGCAGTCATTCTTTGTGATGTGAAATAGCTCTACCTTTCTGTCTTCTCTGTTACCCCCTTCTCTGAATACATATGAACTCATGCTTTAAAGATCTATCTGCAAGGCAAACAGCAGGCTAGGAATGCACTTCAGTAAATCCAGAGTAAGTGGTTGGCTTTTTTCCTTATCCTAACAAACACATTTTGCCTGGTATTAGGGATATGTATTTCTAGGATCATTTCACCATGGCTAACTTTTATTCAGAGTCTAATGACAACTTAAAACATGAATACATGAAGCATCTTTTATCTTGAAGAAAATTCTCAATGTAGAGGCACTTACAATGGAAACAAAACTTTATTTTTCTAAATACACAAATAGAAAAGTAATGAAAATGATGTTGAAAGAGTTGCAAAATTGTTAGATTCAGATAAACTGCAGAAAGACTTTTCCTCATATTTCTCCTATTTTGTCTGTTATCTCTGTGGCTAACATGCTTGCCCAGTCTAAATGTTAGACTTCAGTTCCATTTTTCACCTGAGGGATTAAAAGTTGCACTTGTAATCTTCTTAGCCTATCTGTCAGGCTGTGATCACCTCTGAGGAAGCATTAGCTTAGTCCTTTTTGTTTAGAACTCTTCAACTGTAAACTAGGTGAGTGAAGCAGCTATTTTCAAGTTATTGGAAACAAACAAACAAAACCACAACCAAATAAACAAAAAAAAAACCAAACAAAAAAACAAACCCCAAAAAACCCCAAAACCACCAACAAAAAAAAAACCCAAACCAAAACAAACTAACAACAACCAAACAAACCATCCCATTCAAGACCATTGTAAATCTCTGCCAGTGGGGTAATTGCTTCAACTCATATGTTTCATGTGTTGAGTTAGCGTTACCACATTTCTGCTGAAGGTTTTGCCTCCATTTTCTCTCCTCCAGACCCATGTGCTGAACTTGTCACTACTGTAACTCCTGTGCAAGCACTAGTAATTGGTGACAGCGAAGACAGGGATATATATAATTTCTAAAACTTACAGATTTACTAGCAGCCTGATAAGTAGACTGAACGTCCTCACCACATCAGTCATGGTTTTATTAATACATAACTGAGAGGTGTGGGAATACCTGAAAGAAAGGAAGTCACTTCCTTTGGTGGGAACATGTTGAACTGGCAGTGTAACCACATCCTGAGAGAGTTGCAGAGGCTCATACCATGAATTTTCTTATTTTTTTAAATAAAAGAGTGGTATTGTTGCTGTTTTTCATTTAATGGATCGAGTCTGCAGAATCTGACTCTACTAATTTCATGGCAAAAATTATCAGTAAGTACTCACTGTAATATTTCCTACCTTACTCCTCTTTCTACTTGTATGGTTTGCCTTAATGTATGTATATAACATGATTCTTCCCTCTCTTTTGTTTGCCATGTCCTCCATGTTAATTTTTAGTTGTAAAAGTTTGTTGCTCTCTAACACATAGGTTTGTAAATACAATATTCATTTTTGATACTTGGAAGGAAAAGTTTAGTCCTGTATTTAAAGACTATGGTTCTGAACCCATAAACATGTCCAGGATATTTATCATCACAAACTCTTCCTTGACTTTAATATCACTTTAAAAATCCAAACATGTTGGCCTGCAAAAAGACTGAATTTTAATGTCCAAAGGCAAAAGTTCAGGTATGAGAAACAGTGGGCTCAGACACATGTTGAATCATAACGAATTGGTTTGCTGTGTGGTTTTTGGTTGTCTTAGTTACATGCAATCAGAACTGGTGTAGTTACATGCAATCAGAACTGGTGTAGTTACAGAGTTGTTAATGTGCTTAAGGTATGAAGGAATCTAAAAAGGTTTGCTAGAGAAAGCTGCAGCTCTCTCTAAATTAGTATTTTCACCAGCATTAACTGATAGAATAGCAGCAATTACAACTCACCTTTTCCACTGACAGACTGATGCTCTGCTCTGTTGAGGAATGCACTATGAGGAAATTGCTCTGCGATGGCAAACAAAGCTCATCTTTTTATATGGAGTTCTCTGAATTAATTGCCTAACATATACCTTCTATCTAGTGTACATCTTTTTTTCCAGTTTAATATTACTGTTTAAATGTCACCTTGTCATCCCTTGTTTTATGCTGGCAGGGGTTATTATTCACTTAGTATCAGTTGTCTGAGTTTGAGGTATTTTTTTGTCTTTGAAATTGTGTTCCACGTAATGAAATTATTGAAGTGCCTTACCAGAAAGAAACACCACCAAATCCATGAGATCAGTAGCCTTTACGAGACCTCAGTGATTAATCCACTTAACCAGAGAAATGAGAAAATGCTTCATACCACTGCCTCAGGCTTCAGGATCCCAGTTGGAAAGAAAGCTTTTCTGGAAGGGGAGTCATCATTCCTACATGTATATCATTAGTGATCCAATTTTTGAAAAATCATTCTGCAGGTAATGGGAAACAATTGAATACCCAAATACTTTTTTTTCTGGTGGGGAGGAAGGGATGTATTTTCATGCAGAGAGTAGCAATGCAAATGTGTTAAAATGGTGAGGCAGAGCAGCAATAAATGAGGCTGATATAGCTTAATTTTCATTTTTATTTTCAGGGTACAAAAATAGCTGTTAGAAACTTGATTAGGTGAAATCTCCAATAAAACAAAATGATAAATAAGGTGAGATAAAAGACCTAAGCATGAGTGAAAATCTGCTGGCATACAGCAGGGAATTAGAAGAATTTTTAAACTAGTGCCAGGAGGTGACAGAATTTTGAGCACCTTTGCTTCTTTTTTACAGTTTATCAGAAAAGGAGAAGAGATACATAACAAGCAGGTATAACTTTAAAAGCCCTCTCTATTTTGATCTCCAGATCAGATCCCAGGACCTGGAACAAATACTAGAAATAATAGTTTAACCTACTTGGCTGAATTCCATAATATCCAGGTGCTTGCTTAGTATTTTCACCATTATGAAAGTGATACTTGCTTAGACATTTGTATTTATGGCAACAGGACTTAACAGTTCTCCATCTCTTCAGTGGACTTTGAACAAGCTCAAGCTTCTTCAACCAATGTTTTCCTTAATCTCGAGATTTGTCAATCAGGTGCACACACACACACACACAAAGACTGTATGTCCTCTTTCTACACTTCATCACCTAAAACTGTAGAGGTGTAATTTAAATCAGCCTAGTATGATTTACTTTGGTGACAAAGCTGCTATCAATGCATGCAACTAGCAGATGTGTTAAGGTAGATTTTAAATTGTATTTTATTTGGCTTTCCAATTCTGCACCACTACCTGACCATGCTGCCTCAGGAAGTTAGTTTCTTAAGCTAAGCCATTCAAATTTAGACTTGTTTTCAAACATGACATGAGAATACTTATACAACTGGGAGGCTAAGTAACTGAGTTTAGCTGCATGTTGTCGTGCCGACTGCTGTCTCCTGTCCCTCAATACCCCTCCGCTCTCCAATTCCTCTCCATGTTGAACTAACGTATTAGATGCCATTTCTGCACATCTAATGGGAAAGGGCGAGTCCGGGCGACCACTCAGTTCTTTAATACAAAGAGAAATAGACCTGCAAACTAGCCTTCTGCCTCTCCTCTCCCAGGGATTCCATGCAGGATTTCCACACTTCCAACAAACTGATTCGAAAGGTTACTTCACAGGAAGAAAAGAACCCGGGGTATGGGAGGGAGGGGACGAATCCGTCTGGCGGGAAACCCTCCGACCCGAGGGCTGCGCTCCCCCGCTACCACCCACCCTTCTTGACGCAGCGGGGCTCGCGATCCACAGCACCCAGCCTCCCCGGTACGCGCTGGGCACTACTGCCCCGACGCCGGCTGGGCGGGGGGGCTCCCGGGATGACATCATGGGGCGGGGCGCAGGGGCGGGTGGCGGCGCAGCGGGCTGGCGGCTGGGCGCGCGGCGGCATGGGGCGGAGGGCGCAGCCCGGCATGCAGCCGGCCCTGCCGCTCCGGCAGCCGGCTCCCTGAGGCACCTCGGCCCGCCGCTGGTGAGTGGGCGGGGGGCGGCACTGCTCGGCCCGGCGCGCCGCGAAGAGAGAGAGGGAGGGTGGAGACCGCTGGGCACATGCCGCGTGCGGGCGCTGCCGGTTTTCGGGGGAGGATTGGTTTGGGGTTTTTGGCCTCTTTTCCCCTGTGTGTGTGTTTGTTTGTGTGGTTTTTGTTGTTTGTTTGTTTTGGGAAGTGGGGTGGCGGTGTTTTCTGCTTGCTTGTTTGTTTTTTTGCATTTTTTGGTTTTGGTGGTGATGTTTGGCGATTTTGAAGAGAAGCCCAAAAAAAGGCACTCGCGCACATTACTGCTGCCGTGCTCTTGCTTTCGGCCAGCTGCGGGTGCGGACGGGCACAGAGAGTTCCGCCAACCCGTCGCCTGCTGTCATTGCTCAGCTGGCCCGGCACTTCTACCGTCGCTGGTACGGAGCAGCGGCCCCGGGTGCTCTGATCCTTCGGCCTGCAGCCCGTGCGCTGCTGGGACTTGCTCTTGCATCGCATTGCCCCAGCTCGGAGACAGACCCCGGGAGGGAGCAGCCCTCGAGCGCCCAAGCTGTCCGGCAGCCACTCGGGGAGCCCCCGATGCTGCGGGCACTGCCGCTTGAGCTGCGCGCTCCCCGCGGAGCCTTTCCCTGGCGTGACACTAAACCCCGTTAGGGACAATGTCACATCCTTCTCAGCTCATCACCGGGGTAAATGCTGCTTTAACCTCAAAGGTTTTCCCAGTAAGTGTGACACGCAGCGGCTCGGTAATAGGAGGAAACTCGGGTTAGAAAAAGCTGCCTAGGGAATGTGGGAGAACTTATCCTTTGTTGTAATAATTTTTTTCAGCTATATTTTCTTTTAGTTGATGTTCTGTGTGTGGGAATGGGGATAGAGATACCAGTCCTTGTAAAAGGAGACGCTAAAAATTCTGAAAATGCAAACTAAGGTTTTCAGGCTTGCACTACTGTCAGCATGTCTTGCTGTCACTTTCTACCCAAGATTTCTCCAAATCTTTTCCCATATCCCATGTGTTTTGATCAGACTTCTGGGGAGCACATGTGTGAAATGCCTTCTCTCCTTCCCCATCTTCTTGTACTTGCAAGTTGTGGTCAGGAAGAAATTGAAAGGAGAGGCCTTCCACTTTAGTGGTGTTTAAATTGTCTTCATTGCCTAATAGAAAGGTAACGAACTGTCTTGTATTTGCCCTTCTCTGTTTGAAATGCTACGAAGTTCAATTATCTTACTGTCTACAGAGATCTGCAAATCTGATAGTAATTACAGTGTGTTTGCTTAAATCCCTGTGATAATGGCATGGATTGAAGTAAATATACGAACTGATGTACTGCCCGAGAGAATGAGTTTATCTTCCAGAACGTATCCCTTATACTACTGAACAGCTAATACGGACACTGCCACAGTACTTCATTAAATTGGGAACTAATTAGCTGTTTCTTACAGCTAGAGTTCTAGATTTTAATTAGAGTTCCTGTCATCAAGTTTAATGTGATTAAAGCAATGCCAAAACCACTCTGGGTTTTTCAATGTTTGTTTAAAAAAACAAAGAAAAACAAAAAGAGCTCTTTGAACTTCATGTTGAAAAACAAACTCTTCCGTTTGGGGCTCTGTCTGACTGCTGGATTGGGGCGGGGAGGAGGGGGGTTGTGAGAAGATGCGTGCTGTGTGCATCCTGGACTAGACCGAGGAAGGAAGCTAATTACTGGCAATGAAAATTATAGCTTTGCTGTTCACTGGGCATTGGTTTCAGTTGGAAAACCACCATTTGAAAAGGAAAATTATCTGGCAAAGCTATCTGTGAGCATTCAGGTGCATTTCCAAATGTTCAAACTGTATATAAGGATGTGTTTGGAGACGCAATGATAATGCTTTCTAATGATTGTAAAAACTCTGTGGTGTCTAATATTCCTGACCAAATATCTCATCCAAACTTACATAAAGCTGCCACCATTAAATATTGCCCTCCATTAATCTCACATGCATACTTCTGTCTTCATTCTGCTGAAGAACAGTCATTTTGGACTTTAAAATGAAAATTAATAGTACAGCTCATCCATCCCTGCTATATTTTTGAGAACTTCCTTACACTTTTTGGCAGGTTGGCAGATTGGCAAACTGATAATTCCTGAGGCAGTTGTTACACTGATTAGACTTGCATAGCGAGTTTGTTCTGTATATTTCACAGCACTCTTGACACTTCATAGGAAGAGTTTAATGTTTTTCTTGTGACAAGATTTAGCAGTGGGTGCTTTAAAACACAGTAACTAAAGTTTTGTGGAAAAGGCATGCTCAATGAATGACACCATTTTAAGGTCCATGGATGGGTCAAATTAGCAGTGCTCGAAGCTCTCCTACGTGGGACTAACCAGCTGACCTTAACTCTAAACTTGGTTTGTTTCAGTGTTGAATCCAGTCAGAGCTGTGGTAATCCTCATGTCACAACAGAAAGTTCTGTCCACTCCAACATTTAAAGGGTTAAAATTTTATTATTATTTAATAGTGACTGTGTTCTGTACAAAAGAAACCTCTTTGCAAAATCTTGGATGTTAATTTGACATCTCTAGATACTTGCATTCAAGGTGCTTCACTGCTCTGGTGTCGGGTATTCTACCAATAAACCCTGTATAATTAAGCGTCTAAGTAAATGTGACTCATTTTTCCATACTGTGATTATTCAATATGTTTAACTACAGCTCACATCAACAAATATGGTGTCGGTATGGATAATGAGATAAACTGTTCGTCTTGGGTTTTTTTGTTTGATGTGGGATTTCTATACATGCCTGCTACAATTAACTATATTTAATATCCTTATAATAATCATCTGGCTTTTCTCATGTGGACGAATCAAGTTCATGTACTGGAAGCACTGATATGCAAAATAAAAGTACTTACTAGATTTTTAAAAGCTCTTATTAACTAGACAGTCCTGAGAAACCTTAGGTGTGTTCTAGGAACAAATATCCCGAAATATGCACTACTACACTCCCTGTGTAACAGCATGGGAATTGGAAGTTTCTCTGTAGCTTGCATAGACTTACTGGAATGGTTCATCTAGGAGGGGATGCATCTCCTGGTTGTCTTTTCCCCAGTTGTGTGTATCTGCTTGCAATTTTGGTCCTTTTCTCTCTTTTCAGTTATTTCTGGCTTCTGCTGCCACAGCCATGCTGCTGTCAGATAGATACCTGTTTGCTATTGTGGCTGCCTTTTTGCATTGCCACCTTACTCCTAGGTTTTCAACTTTGCTTTTATTTGAGTTTTGTATATATATTATACCTTTATTAACCCAGTAGATTTAATATTGTGTAGCATACATGACAATGAAATTACATGCCTTGACTTGAAAAAAAATAGGATCTTTAAAAAGAAACAGCTTGTAATGTAAAAATGCATTCACAATAGCCTCATCTTAATAGCAGTGTAAATTCAAACAATGACTTAATAGAGGAACTTAAACCTTTTATGTGATTAGAATAACCTTGTTAATTATCAGAGTTAATGAGGCGCATTAATTTAAAGTGAACTGAGCATGTCAAGAAAAGGACATCTGCAGGATAATATTTTTCCAAATCATTGAAAAGAGGATTTTCTTCCAGGCAGGTGTGTGCTGTTTCAGCCATTTATATCAGATTTTTCATGAAAGGGAAATAAACACTTTTTAAAAAGTAGATTATACGATACAGTAAAAGCAGTATGAAATGGTAAAATAACTTTACCTTGTTTTGATGGTTCAATGCCTTTTTTTTCCAAATTCATTGTCAACCAGTTATACAGCGAAACTTAACTTCAATTACAGTTCTGTGATTTGGAAATAGTAGGGAGTTTGATAGTATTCCATTATTCTGTGTTGTTTCACAACTCTCTAGGGTATTTCAGTGCTTCTTGTAACTTCATGTAGTTCCTTCTGCACAATGGTTCTCAAGATGAAAAGGCATTAAAGGTGCTTTAGGCAATTGTACTGCCACAGTGCTATGCTGTTAGCTGTGTAGGACCAGTGTACAGGATCGGTATTGTACTATGAGAAGTTTTGGCAGTTTCACACTGTGCTGTATTTCTTACCACAGTTCCTGGGCAGGCATGTCATAGGGACAGACAGCTGTAGATGGGTCAGTCACAGACGGAAGACATCTTCATGAAGAAATTGAGCATCAAACAAGTCAACAGGACAAAATTCAGGCAGGAACATTGTAAGTCCTCCTACATACAAGCTTCCAGAAATGCTTTTGACACTTCAAATGCCACACTCCTTGTACAAAAACATTCATAAGATTATAAAAGAGCAATAGATGTAGTATCATCTTCACCATAAAACCAGAAGCTTTGTTTTTCAATAGTCACCTAGCTTGAAGTTAACTTTGGAATCTGAAGTGGCCTTCCTCAACTCAGCACTGCCAAACTTCTCATAGTACAATACCTATCCTGTACACTGGTCCTACACAACCAACAGCACAGCACTGTGGCAGTACAGGTTTGCTGATGACACCAAGCTGTGTGGTACAGCTGACACTGAAGGGCAGGGATGCCATCCAGAGGGATGGAGAGGTGGGCCCAACCCGATCTCATGAAGTTCAACAAAACCAAGTGCAAGGTCCTGCATCTGGGTTGAGGCANTGGTTTCTCCAGGGAGGTGGTGGAAGCCCCATCTCTGGAAGTGTTTAAGGCCAGGCTGGATGAGGCTGTAGACAGCCTGATCTAGTGTGATGTGTCCCTGCCCATGGCAGGGGGGTGGGAACTAGATGATCCTTGTGGTCCCTTTCAACCCTGACTGATTCTACGATTCTGTGATGAGTTTTAAGGGGAAGCCCAAGCCTAGTGTAAGACACTGTAGGACTTGATAAGTGTGGTGAAAGGAAGCTGAGAGAACAACATGGGCTGCAGGATTAGTCCTAGTGTATTGTTGTGAGTCATTGGCTGAAACACACCTGCTTAGCAGAGGAATGGGAGGCAAACTGCAGCTCTCTGGTTATCAGGGTTGACTGAGTGCAGAGGCAGTTGCAATGAACTCTCTGTTGTTCTTCTGTTCAAGGACCCTGATGCTGTCAACTGGAGTAAGGAAAAGTCCTTGCTCAGGAGTAGGCTGTGGAGTAAAACTCTCCCATGCTAGCACAAAATAGTGTGTAACAGGACTAAATCTAAACTTGATTTTCCTTATCTGGGTTCCTCACAGCTAAGAGATAATTTCGGTTCCCAAGGTAAGACTTCATGCTTCAGTGTTTCCAATATATGAAAGTGGCATTGGGCTGTGTGACCTGTGTTTGCCATGTAATCTATAAACACCAGCACATTTCTGTCCTGGCTTGTGGCGGTCAATGTTACTTTACATCTATGCTTCTTCTTTGGAGAGAATCACAGAATGTTAGGGATTGAAAGGGACTTCAAAGATCACCTAGTTCAACCCCCTTGTCACAGCAGGATCTCCTATACCAAATCACACCGGAACATGTCCAGTTGGGTTTTGAATATCTCCAGAGAGGGAGACTCCACAAACCCCCTAGGCAGCCTGTTCCAGTGTTCTGTCACCCTCACAGTGGAAAAAAATTCCTCCTCATATTTACATGAAAATTCCTATGCCTCACCTGCCCATTGCTCCTTGTCCTGTCATTGGGCATCACCAAGAAGAGTCTGGCTCCATCCTCTTGGCACTTACCCTTTACATATTTATAAACATTGACAAGGTCACCTCTCAGTTTCCTCTTCCCCAAGCTAAAGAGCCCCAGCTCCGTCAGTCTCTCCTTGTAGGAGAGATGCGCCATTCCTTTAATCATCTTTGTGGCTCTGCGCTGGACTCTCTCAAGCAGTCCTGTCCCTCTTGAACTGGGGGGCCCAGAACTGGACACAGTGTTGCAGACGCAGCCTCACCCACGCAGAGCAGAGGGGGAGGAGAAACTAAAGCATTGCTCCTAAGTGCTGATACTGTTCAGAAGATGTCTGCTGTCTCCTCACAGCAATGTGGTGTCTCCTGTTTAAAGCCGTTAGGCCAAGTGCCACCAAACACAGTTCAGCTAATGTGACTGAGTTGTTTTTCTGGAGAGCAGTAGTAATTTCAGTGCAGAAAATTTCTTCATGTAATAACAGTATCAAGTTGTCCTTCTCTATAATAGTTCTACACATGAGTAAAGTTATTAAAGACTCATCTGATGAATATGAGTTTTTGTAAAGACAGATATTTTTCTATAAAGCTGATAAATGTTTTCAGTCCTGTAGAGTTACGTTTAAGATGCATCTTCCTTGTTTGTATAGTACTTTTTTAAAAATAGAACACCCAAATCAGTGCCTTAGATTAGTGGGTGTCCTAACAGACCATATGAGGTATTGGATGGAAGATGGCATAGCTGCAGAAAACCCATATTAATTCCATCTCCACGTGCCTCTCAAATGTTGGCCTTCACAGCTAGTGAGATGCAGTATTCTGTGTAGCTTAGAGAAAGGGACTGCCTGTCCATTTGAGGCAAAATACTTAAAAAAGGTAAAAGTTATTTGATAAACTCTTGCTAGTGTGAAAAACTGAATTCAACTTTGCAGTATGGATATGCTGAAGTTAATAAGGTGAGCAACTTAAAGTAGAGTAAAGCCTGCAAAATCAAATTCTGTCAAGAGAAGTATGTGAAAATGATCTCTTTTCTGGAGGCACACCCAGAGGAGAAGGAGAAAAGAAACAACTAAACCTTTAGTATTTTCTTGGTGGGTTTGTTCCACAAGCAGACTCTTATGCTTTGTAAGGAACTGACTTAAATTTCGAGTCTTATGAACTGCATTTTCAGTAATAGTCTGGTGATTTTTATTCTGTCCTCCTGTGAAAAAAAGTTTAATTCAAACCCTGTTCAGTCAGTAAGTGCTGAAAATAACCATGTTCTATTTAAGGAGTCCCTCAGTTGCATGCATTTGGCTTTTAAAGAGAGCGAAAGGCAATGTTGCAAACAATAAATTTTGGTTGAGAAGAAAGCTGAAGGGAAATGCCAAAATGTGTCAGGGGTGGTGTTTATCTCTACTGAAAGGGTGGGTGACAATTTAAAGAAGAAATGATAAAAGAAATTTCATGAAGAGGAGGACCAGGATAGGATTACAGAAAATGCAGAAAGGCCTAAGTAAGCTAAAGGAAAATTAACTCAGGAAGTCTGAGGTAGGGATAGGGTGGAAGTGAAAAGGAGGGGAGGAAATATCTATGACTGATACAAAGTAAATTAAATTATCTGAGTGGAAAAGTAGTGGGAAAGGGACAGAATTGAGATACAGACCAAAATATTATGATCACTGTATGAGGAACAGCAGAAGGAAATGTTTTAAGCAGGTACTGCTTTTAACTTTTCAAAAACCTTTTATTCCCTTATACTAGGGGACAGCAGTGAGCTAGATGTGGCTGCCCCACAGGCGTGAAGCTGCCATAGCTCCATGTGCCAGGTCCGACCAGCAGAAAGGCTGAACACAGGTTCCCAGTACACATGCTCACACATGAATGCATGCCTGCACATGCTCCAGGTGCTGCACTGCAGGCACAGGTGTCCCCATGACCCACCCCGGGCTGGCACTTAGAGCCACTTGCCCCAGTCTCTCTGGTGGCTAGCAGCCCCACCTCAATTGCTGCACTCAGACTCCAGTGCGCACACACATAGTGAATAAAGTCACCCAGAAAGGAGTTAGAAAGGATTTAATAGGTAGGACAGACTGCACTGATCAGGCATGGGGCATGGCCATGGAAGTGAACCAACCAGCAAACTCTTTGCACAAAACTGGCCCTTTCTGTTATACACTTCTCTGTTTTCTCATGCTTGTTCTTCCTAAATCATGTAAATCCATCCCTGTTCCTGCCTTTGGTTCCTCCTGTAAACGTTCTATAGTAACTCCTGTGCAACCCCTAAATGCTGTTCCTCTGCATTTCATAATGTGTCCCACAGTGCTGGGCAGTGACCCCCCATCTGTCCAAGACATGCTCTCCTGTTAAAATGGTGAGTTTCACACCTGGATGTGGGCTGAAGCTTTCCCAGGGCAGCCCTTGGAGGGGTCTACATGGGTCCTCCCTCCCACAAAATCCCAAATTCATGTTCCAGCCTGTCATTCTGCATCCCTGTGGTCCTCTGGGCGTGTAGAGAGATGAGCCTGTAATGGTTAATTGCTTCTGTGATGGGCTTAGGAGGAGCTAGGCAGGATATTATTTGCCCTGCCCCACCTGCCACTGTCTCTTTGTGCTCCTTTGTTGGGGTGCAGATGAGCTTTTATCGCCTAATCTAGCAGTATACAACCATCTTTATCTCCTATGGGAATTTTAAAGAGTGAGATGAAAATACTTAAATAATATGAAGGAATGAAAAAAAGGGGTTTAGAGCACATGCTACTGCCTCCTTGTTCGACTCTATGGTGTGGAATACAAAATGTATTGTAAAACCTGTCAAATCAGATTTTTATTTTAAAACTTGAAAGGGATTATTCAATTAAAGGTCTAGTCAGTAGCAATAAGCAACAGTGCATCTTACGACACTACTTAAGCATCTGTGAGGAATCCAGGTAATGATAATAGTTACAAAATAAAAACTTAAGGAGTGCTGGTGATTGCCTGTGGCAATATTGTAGCTAGTGGGATGATTTTTTTTTTTTCCAGAATTGCCACCAACATTTCTTCGTTTGTTAAATGTATGAATGTTCTGAAAAGCTGTCATTAAGATACATTTGAACTCATGAAAGAATGATCATGTTCATTGTTGCAACTAGTTTTTTTTGTGTGCCTCAAGACTAGAGACAGGAGCCTGCACACGGAAACTGTCAAACTGAGTAAAACCCCACAAAGGGTAATGAGTAGCTAAAAGTTCATCAGATATGTTTTCAAGAGAGGGGATGAGGAAATATTGAAAGCCTGGGCTTGTCTAAAAATGTGACTGTATGTCAAAATGTACACCAAGTGACTCCAGTCAACCTAAGAAAGGCATGAAAGTATAGAAATATAAATTAAGGTGGAATCTGAGTGCAGATCTTCTGGAAAGTAGAATGAATTGCTAATTAGACATTAACAGGCCAGTGTACATTTATTTTTAAGAAAATGTGGAAAAATTAATCCAGATGACTGGAAGATTATGTTTTGACATCAAATATTATTCAAGTTCTTAAACTTCTTTTGGAGGAAAGGATGGTTCTGTGCATAATGATAAAAGAAAAATTAGAAAAAGATACTGGGAATTTACCAAAGAAATTGGTACTAAGAAAGTGTGACAGATCAAAGGCCCCTTTCCTCCAGCTATGCTTATATAATTGTTTGTATAGCTAAATAAGATAAATTTTGATTTTTAAGAAACAAAACATACTGTCAAACTTTTTGGACATGCATTGTGTCATGACTTGGGAGGTTGACTTCTCTGGTAAGATGACATTTGAAAGGGTATGTGAGTATTCTGTAAATGTGTAGGGATAATTACAATGAAAGAGTTCCTTAGAATAAGGCAATGCTGATATGAGAGCAAATGACCATATTGATGTGTATAAATTTGCTCTAGAAATTAGAACAGGATTTCTAAGCAGTAGAAGAGCCTCCCAGTTGAAGGTATTTTATATGAGACTTACACAAATAAAGTGTCGGCTGCATATGTTACTGCATAAATGTAAAGTCAAAGAAATCCATGAAGGAACTTTCATAAAGATGATGAGATGCCTGCCAGAGCAAGGAACTAAATTCATGGAACAAGTGATGTCTTTTCTGTAAAATAAAATTCACATAAAATAAAATAAAATTCACATAAAGTAAGTGCATCAATACTGTGAAGGTCCATTTGACAGCAGGTGCAGCTCTTTCTTTCCATGATGTTAAGGAGATGGTTTTTTCAAGCATGGGCAACCACTTTCAACAACCACAACAAAGCCAAAATGATTTGGAGGTAACAATTTTCCATAGAAAGGCAGTGGAAATTTCAACATACGGAAATTAAAAATTGCCATTGAAAAGCATGGATGGAGTTTTGTTGTGCAAAAGTTCTGAAACAGTTGAAATCATAGTTGAAAAATACTATGTGATAAATGATGAATACTCTCACCCTAATCATCTATTCCTTGATATATGACAGTACTCATTGCTATTTATGCCTTTTGCTGGGCTTTAAACTCCACATGCAGTATCTGTCAGTCTTTCAAGCAGAACTTTTTGAAGGTTTTGGCATGGTTAGAGAGCTGAGTTAGGCGGGGGAAAGGTAACTGTCGAACACTGTTGGAAGCTTTAAACATACCAATGCTTCAGGATGGAGGCCTTGAAACCAGATGTATTGATTTTTGTGCAAGGAATGTGTTTCTGCCCTTCCTCAGAAGATTTATGCACTTGTGGAAAATAGTAGATCTTGAAAACACCTGTTCTTGTGCTGAGAAAGCTTAGGCTTTATTGGCTAAAACCTCTCTAAATGTAATGGCTGGGCCATAGCAGGATTTCTCTGAAGTGACAGATGTAAGTCATTTGGGCTGAGGGAGATGAAGGTGTGAGGATCCCTGCTGACACACACTCCTCGGGAGCTCTGGTAAGAGAAGGTTGCTTAGAAGGAGGAGTCCTGTGAAAAGAAAACTAGGAGGAGAAAATTGAGAGGGAAGAGAACAAATGGAAAGATGAGTACTTCAAATCTGAGGAAAGTGTGGGAAGGGGAGGTGATAGAGTCTAGCCTAGAAAGGTGATCTAAAAGAAAAAAGGCAGGACAAGGGGCAATGGGTGGAAGCTGAAGCATAGGAAGTTTCATTTAAACATGAGGGGGATTTTTTTCAATGTGAGAGTGACAGAACACTGGAACAGGCTGTCCAGGGGTGTTGTGGAGTCTCCCTCTCTGGAGATATCCAAAACCCACCTGGATGCATTCCCATGTGATCTGGTATAGGTGATCCTGCTCTGGCAGGAGGGTTGGACTGGATGATCATTCAAGGTCCCTTCTAGCTCCTGACATTCTTTGATACTGTGACGTAATTCAGATGAGAATACTAAAGAGATGGGACAAGAATGAACTATCTGAGAACATCAGCCTGACACTGCCTAAGTGGTTTCAGAGGGTAAAGGAAGGTGAAGGAAGACATGTACCTAACCAAAGCCAGGAGTACAAACTGAGGTGCTAGTCTGATGGCTGTGTAGGTATTAGAGCTCATGATCTCAGAGATGGTAATACCTTGGCAATGATACCTACTCTGGCTTTTTTAACAGACCTCAGTTGCTCTGCAGGTTTCTTTGGCATGTATGATGGTGTATCACAAATGTGTCTAATAATTTTTCGATACTTTCTCCACTTCTCCATAGAATGTTACTCAAAACTCTGATGTGCAGTGGATAAATCATAGCTGTATGACATTTTTATCTGTAGAGCTCTAGCCTCATTTTATTGTGCATGGTGGATGAGGGAGGGATTTACAGGGGATAAATGTTTTTTGTAGTCAGGCAAATAAATGTTACTTGGGAGATAATGCCTTGTAGCCTTTCCTACCCACGTAGGTCCTGTTGGACACGGGTCAGAGAGTTTGGCAGATGTATATGTTTGCTGTGTCTTTCTCCTCATTTCTGCATACCCAATCTGAGAGTCAGACTCTAATCTGCAGACAAATTAGGTGATGCATCTGAAGTTGAAAGAATTTTAGTTCTTGTTTGCTGTGGAGACTGTGCCAGCTCTACTTGCTAGCTTCTGGAGATCTTTCTGAGACAGGTAACTTGTCTATATATTTAGTAGCCTTCAGGATATTGTATTACATTATAACAGTTGTCTTTTGGTTTAGCAGAACAGCAAAAGAGAATTCTACTCTTGCCTATAAATTTTGCCTCAGACCTAACTTCCTACTCATATATTAATAGGGAGTTGTGTGAAACTTGCTCCAATTTTCTTTCTGCTCTGCTCTATAATACTGTGGTCTCTGTATGACCTTTGTAGCTGCAGGAGTTTCACTTTCATTCTCTTGAAACAGTTATTGTAGAGCTGGAAGAGTTGCAGGGCTTTAGTACTATATTGGCTGTGCAGTTCCATAATGGTGCTTCAATCATTATGTTGTCTGCAATTCCTTGTGCAGTCATAGAATCATAG
>WBNM01001636.1:4220-17679 GCA_013399055.1 Ramphastos sulfuratus
GAGGCAGGGAGAGCAGAGGCAGGGTGAGCTGAGGCAGGGTGAGCTGAGGCAGGGAGAGCAGAGGCAGGGTGGGCAGAGGCAGGGAGAGCTGAGGCAGGGAGGGCAGAGGCAGGGAGAGCAGAGGCAGGGAGAGCAGAGGCAGGGTGAGCTGAGGCAGGGTGAGCAGAGGCAGGGTGAGCTGAGGCAGGGAGAGCTGAGGCAGGGTGGGCAGAGGCAGGGAGAGCAGAGGCAGGGTGAGCAGAGGCAGGGAGAGCTGAGCCGGCGTGGCAGCTCCTCCAACGTGACTGCTCGAGGGTGGCAGGGAGCTGGGCTGACTTCAGGATGGAAATGCATGCAGAGGCTCTGGAGGAATGAGGAGAGCTGCACGCAGCTTGCCAGGCTGGAGCAGGGCACCCTGGGGAGCAGGCAGTGCTGCACCGAGGTTATCAGGATGCTCGTACCCAGCAGAGCCAGGCAGCTGCCAGGGGGGTTGGGGGCAGTGGTTGCTGGTGTGCAGACCTTGGCTCTCCCCACGCAGCCAGGCCCTTGGGGTCAGGGCTTTCTGCATCCTGTGCAATTGTTCCTGCAGGAACACAGGCTCCAGCTCTTTGGGAGCCGATGGGAGGCTGCGTTGGAGGCAGAGGAAATGCGTGGGGGGAGGAACTGCAGAGCCCAGCTGGGGGAGGTTGGAGAGATTCGGGGCCAGGCTGTACTACCCTCAAGCCCTGGCAGGAGGACCCTAGTGGGGTGAGGTTGCCTGGGATGCCATCATCTGCTGGACTCCTTTACTCAATCAGCAGGGTGGAGGGGCTGGGGCTGATCCCTGCAAGAAGTGCCTCAGGAGCACCCATGGGCCCAGCAGGTCCCTGTGCCAAGTGCTGTGCCCCACAAACCACCACACTCTTCATCCTGGCAGCACTCTCTGGAGAACTAATTGACCTCATAGCTTTGCCTGCCTTTGTCCTCTCTATGGAGCAAGCTCAGTGCCAACATGAGCCTGTCCCAGGGTGGCCTCAGCCCCTGAGACTGTGGTCCCCAGGGTGGGGTCAAATAGCTTAGCCCAAGCTGGGGTTGGAAATTGGGACTCTGGGGAATTGTGTGAGCACTCAGGGAGAGCAGGAGTGGGGTTCTTGTGGTGGAGGAGGGCAGGCTCCTGGCTGCCCCTTCAGCTCCTGTCCCTTCTCCTCAGTTCCAGACACTGAGCAGGGTTGTGAGCTGGCACAAGGGATCAATACCCATTCCCTGCCCAGGGAAAGGGAGAAACCTCCTGAGTTTGCCAGGGCTGGGTCCTACTTCAGCAGATGGCCAAAATCACAGGCAAGCTCCTGAGCTGTCCTCCATAGAATCATAGAATGGTCTGGCTTGGAAGGGACCTTAAAGCTCATCCAGTCCCAACCCCCCTGCCCCAGGCAGGGAAACCTTTCACTAGAGCAGGTTGCTCGAGGACTCCACCTGCACCTTCTATCTCCCAGTACATTCCAGTTCCCCTGTGCTGCAGGCAGGCAGGGGCTGTGGAGCAGCTGAGCTGTCTCAGGTGCAAGACAAGAAGTGAGTCACAAAGTGGGAAGAGCTGGAGGTGTGGTGGTTCTGATTTTGGAGGAGAAATGGTTGCACTGAGCCACGGTCACAGGCAGCAGCCCTTCCCCTCTCCCTGCCCTGCAGACATCCACAGCCAGGAGAAGTGGTTTGCCTGCTGACTGCTTGTTATTCCAGAGGTAATTACTCATGGCTTGGGTTGGAAACCAGGATGGGCTTGTGTCTGTGAGAACAGCAGCTGTGAAACCTTCCAGTGGGAACACGAAATGCAGTCGAAAGTTGCCTCTTGCCCTGACTTTGAAGTCTGCTCTTCTCTTCTGGGCTGTCTCGCTGAGGTTGAAAGCAGCAGAGAAACACTGCAAGGGTAATAAAGTTTTCTTCTGGGTCTGTTAAGGAGGTTTTCCTGGTTCCTAATGCTGGAGAGGTCTGGCAGGAGCTGCCTCTGAGTGTTTTCTGGCTGCACTCCAAGTTTGTATCCCTTGGATTTGTGTTTACTGCTGCATTTTCTAGGGCAGCAAGACGATGTCTGTTTGGAGGAAGAGCTTTTTTTTTTTTTTGCAGACAGAGGAAGGGGTTTTTTTTTTTTTGTAGTCTCAGGGAGCATGCAGCCCCATATGATTCATTTCCATAGCTTTTAGCATTCTGGAGATCAATTCTGCAGACCACAAGCCATCAGCTGAGTCAGGGCTGCTGGCTCTGTGTCCTGGATTAGCCCTGGGACCAGATATTTGCCTGATTCACTTTGCTGCTGCCAGCCTGCGACTGGCTCGGTCACCAGCAGACATGAGCTGGTTGCAGATGCCCTGTGTAGGAGCAGCCTGCTCAGGAGTCACTGCTGGAGTGTGTGGGGGGCTGCAGGAGGTTGTCCTTGGCATTCTGCAGCCAAACTTCCTCCTGCAAAGCAAGGCCCCACACTCACTGTGACCCACATCCCCGTGGCTGTCACCTGTGTGCCAGGGCAGGGTGGTGGCAGCAGAGGGGCTGGGCAGGTTTGGTTTCTCCATCAATCAGGCAGGTTTGTTTCTGCATCAATCAGGCAGGTTTGGTTTCTGCATCAGACAGGTTTGTTTCTGCATCAATCAGATAGTTTTGGTTTCTGCATCAATCAGACAGGTTTTCAGACCTCAGTCCTCAGGTGGGCACTGGTTTTGTTCTGTCCTTGGAGGATCTTGGAGGGCTGTTTCCCCAGAAAGGTGCCAGCAAGAGCTGTTGGTTGTCTGCACTCCCTGATGGGTGCTGGGCACTCCCTGATGGGTGCTGGGCACCCCAGGATGCCACTCTGCCTTACCTCAGGAATCTGTGTGTGAGCCATCCCTGGTTGGGACACAGGAGAAGAGGTGCAGATGAGCTGGGCAGGGGTGACATTGGGTGTTCTTCTCTCATGCCAAGGTCCTGGCTGCTGGTGCTGGGTGAGTGTAGCTTTCAGGATGCCTCAGTAGATAAGGAGCTTCCCCATCCCTCGACAGCTGAGAAAAGATTAAAGAGTAAAAGGAATTAGGGGAAGAGATTGGAGTAACAGTGATTAAGTCATGGATCAGGATTTGTGATTAAGAAACTTTGATGGCAGCATGGTGAGGCTGGCATAAGTGTGCAGGCAGGATTTGGCAGGCAGAGATTTTCTGCTGCTGGCAGGTCCTTTCCTCTAGGCTTGCCACATTTTGAGGGTCTCATCACTCTGCTGTGCCTCTCTCCCACCCCATTTCCTGTACAATCTGCCCCTGGAGCAGATCTGATGAGGGGAGAGGAACCCCTCTGGGAGGGGGTGCATGGCAGGCAGGGTCTAACCAGCTCCTTTTGTCTTTTCAGAACCCAGTGGCCATGGGGACCTGCTGGTAGGGGATGCCCAGCAGGACAGCTCGCCTGGGGAGCACCCCAAAGATGGGGCTCAACTGGAGATCAGAGCCCCTGAAGCCAGCTCGGATTCCAAAGGGGACACCGACCCTGAAGGCTGGTCCTTGACACAGCCACAGGCTGGAAACCAGGCTCCAGCTGTGCTGGGGAGCGGGGCTGGCGCTGGCTGTGCCGCCGTGCCCGCCGCAGAGCCAGCCCTGGTGCCCGATGCAGGCACAGCCGCCCCGGAGCAGGTCATGCCAGGAGAGGAAGCGGCGGACGCCGGGACGGGGCTGGCGGAGCCGAAGGCTGATGCCCTGGCACGGGAAGGTTCGCCCAGCCAGGGCCAGCTCGGGAACGGAAAAAACTTGGGGAGGAAAACAGAAGAAAGCGCAGAGGAGCCCCCAGTGCCCCAAGTATCCGAGCAGCTGGACCCTGAGAGCCTGAACCCCTCTGTGGCAGGGGGCTGCCGGCTGCAGAGCTCCCCCCCGGCATCCCCACGCCGCCTGCCCCACGCCGGGGGCAGCTCCGCCGAGCCGGGACCGGACCCGGAGCCCAGGGAACAGCTTCCCAAGGCCGAGGTGGATTGTTCAGAGGGCGGCGAAAGCGCCGAGCCCAGGAGAGCTACGCCCAGGAAGGGCAGCAGGATCCCGGCCAGCAAACTGACGCCGAAGAGACACCGAGAGTCCCCCAAGAGACCAACCGAGGACACAGAGAGGGGTCCCACGGAGTCACCCCCTCCCCGGGGCTCCCCCCGGCTGGGTGCTGCGCTCCGGGACAGCTCAGGTCTCAGCTCCCTCGGCGGCAGCTCGGCGCTGCAGAACTCGCCGGCACTGCAGAACTCGCCGACGCTCCCCCGGGGTTCGTACCAGTTTGACCCCAGTAACTTTGACTCCGTGGATCCCTTTAAGCCCACCAAGACCCTCGCCAGTGCTGACTCCTGCCCTGCTGCCGATAACAACCTGAACGAGATCCTGGAGTCTCAGACCCTGGAGGTGCAGGAGGAGCTGGGTGAAGGCAGAGGCTCCCCGAAGAAGCCCAAGTCACGCCTGATAACGTGAGTGTGCTGCGGGCAGCTGGCAGCCTCCCTGCTGCCCTGTGTGCGGGCAGAGCCCTGGTGATGATGATGGTGATGATGGTGGTGATGATGATGATGATCCTGCCCCCAAATACCACCGTGCACACCTCGTTGGGGCAGCTCCCCTCACCCTGCTGGCACTCCAAGTTGCTCAGGAACAGATAGGAGGAGAGGGACAGGTGTCCCCAGAGCAGTGCTGGTGTCACAGGGCCCAGACAGAGCAGGAAGGGCTGGATGGGGACCTGCATCTCAGGATCATCTGGTTGGGAAGCCCTCCTGGGGCTGCAGCTCGTGGGGTCAGGGTGCTGGTGTGAGGTGGTGGAGTCAGAGCAAATCTGTGATGGAGGCTCGAACCTGTGGGGTTTGCCAAGCCCAGGTGAAGACCTCCTGGAGTTTGTGAGGGCATCTCAGGTTCCTCAGGTGCTGCTGGAGCTGCCACTGAATTTCTCTGTATTGGAGGGAAAGGGAACAGAATCATAGAATCATAGAATGGGAAGGTTGGAAGGGANCACACTGCTCTTGCTGCAGCCCAGCACACAGTTGCTGTCTGGGCTGCACTCACACTGCAGGGGCAGATTTGCTTGCTGCCTGTATCACATCTGCACAGCTGCTGTGGGGAGCTTGTTGCTCTCTGCTGAACTCCCCAAGTGCATTTTTAGCTCCTGAGCTGTGCTATTTAAACCCCCTGTGTAGATGCTGAGGTTTCCTGGTGCCTCCTAGGAATGCAGGGAGCATTGCTGTCCTCTGGGAACAGGTTTCACAGCCAACCCTTGGTTGTTTTTATTTCTTGGTGTTCCACCTGTTGTGTGTTCTCCAGCTCCTGACTGGGGCAGTTCTGAGGTGTCAGCCTGAGGTTTAAGATAGCAGCTGCAGAGCTGGGCTTGGCTTCTCCCCATCCTCCCTCTGCAGGGTTCTCTGGGTGGGTGAAGGGAGACAAGGAGATGTTGCACAAGGGAATAATTGCCCAGCCAGTTTTGGGTCCTTCCACTATAATTTGTGGGTAATTGGAAGCAGCTGAAAGCAACAGCAAGAAATAAGCTGAAAGGGGAGAAATGTGAGGAGCTGATTGGTCAGTGAAGAAGCCATCACTCTGCTGGTGGTAGGAAACCAGCCAGAGGGTCTTTATGGAGATAGAACCTAGCAGGATGTTTTTCCTCTTAGAAATCCCTTGCAGAGAGTCAGTGTGGGTTTTGTAAGAGCTGGCACTCCCACTCGTGCCCGTGGGCAAGCAGGAGCTGGCAGGGAGGGCACATGGCTGGGCATTAGCCAGCTCCAGCCCCTCAGAGCAGCACGGGGTGCTCCCAGCACTCACCTCCCTGCTGTGGAGCTTGGGGTCACCCCACTGCTGTGAACAGCAAATGCAGAACCAGGACATCCCTTTGCTGTGTGCTGCTCCTCAAAAGAGAGCCAGGCAGCTGCTCTGCTTCTCCAGGTGAGGGTTGGGATCCAGCTCTTTTCACACACTCTTCTCTCCATCTGTCTGTCTCTCTCTTTCTCCCTGTCCATGCTTTGGTGCATCAGGACCACTGAGCAAGTGAAATTTCTCTGTTTTCTGTTGTAAGTACTCTCTTCTGTATTTCTTTCTCCTCTCCCTGTGCTGGTTTTTGTCCTCTCTCTCTGGTGTGTGCTGTCTCCATGGCATGCAAGGCTCCTTCTTGCCCTTTGACTCCTGCTCTCTGCTGCCTGGTTTGTGTCCTGCAGCTCTGGGGATGGTACCCCCCGGGGGGCAGCTGAGCCTGGCCAGTGCCTGGGGATGAGGGAGGAGAGGAGAAGCCAAGCCCTGTGCCCATGCTGGTTCTCATTGCATGCCCACCCTCAGTGCCTTTTGGTGATGTCCCAGCACCCAAAAGCAGTGCATCAGCTCGTGGAGGGGGGGGGCAGGTGTTGGTGCAGTCTAGGTCCCTGCAGAGAGAGGCAGATTTTAGACCTGGGGATGGTGAAGTTTTGTACCCCCATCAGGAAAAACCACCAGGGAGGCAGCTGCTGTGGAGGGGAAGGGTGGAAAGCACCAACTGGGAGGTGTGGGAGTTAGGAACCATCTCCTTCTGCTCCAGGATGTGTTGGATAGTCCCAGGCAGCTCAAATTAGGACTCTCATTAGATCTTTGGTGGCTGCCAGAGCTGATTTGCCCCTGACTCTGCCCTGAAGCACCCCTCCTGTGCCCAAAGCTGGGGTGGTAGAGCTGGTCTGTGAGATCCTGGGTGGGTTAGACAGCACAGCTCAGTACAGCAGCCTTCACTTGCTGCCAGGCACTGCTGCCATGGGGCCAGGCTGCACCCCTGGCATGAGCAGCCCCATGGTGGCACCCGGTGAGATATGGAGTGTCCCATGCTGTGCCCCTCCAGACTAAACACCCCCAGGTCCCTCAGCTGCTCCTCACAAGCCCTGTTCTCCAGGCCCTTCACCAGCTTCCTTGCCCTTACCTTGGTGCTGGGGGTGGAGATCACAGCAGGTACCAGGTGGTGTGAGGAGAGCAGCCCCAGGAGATGGTGTGGAGCAGAGGTGGGCGAAGGCACAGCCAGCTGTGGTTGGGCTGCTGGCAGCAGAGCAGGGCACAGGAGATCAGTCAAGAGCCATTTTTCAGTCTGCCCAAGGCTGGGAGAGGAACCACGGGAGCCACCCTGCTCGTTGTGCTCTGCAGCAGGGTGGAATGGAGGCAGAGGTCCCTCCCCAGGGGCCCGCAGTGGCTGCCACATGAGGTGTCCCCAGCTTAGCCAGTGCCTGTTTCTCGACGGCTCTGGACGTGGCAAACGCCTGCAGGAGGAGCGAGAGGGTGGTGAGAAGCAAGAGGAGAGCTTAGGCTCCCCTTCGTGTGCCAGGGGAGTGCTGTGGTGCACATCAGCTCTTCAGTGGCTCCCTCAGAGACACGGACCTGTGCCACACGTAGCGTTTGGGCAGTCCCCCTGCTGCCTGCCTCGGGATGCAGACGCTGCTGTGCCAGGACGTGGCTGTCCCTGCGGTCCTGCGCAGGCAGGCTGCAGGCTCCGGGATGGCATCTTCTGAGGAACACAGGACAAAGCTCTAGGAAGAGTTGCCTTGCTGCAGGGCATGCAGCCACGGGACCACCTGCAAGACCAACCTGAGCTAAACCTTCTCCCACTCGTGAGGCCTTGGGACATTTGCACCTGGCAGAGGAAGCATTGCGGGCACAGGGGGCAGCCCTGGTGCCCTCCTGCAAGCAAACACAACTCTCTAGTGCGGGTCCAGCTGGCACGGGACACACATGGATCCTGCAGAGATGGCCCAGGGGAGCCTCCAGCTGCAGGGCCAGGGCATGGGACAGCCTGGGAATGGTCCCCACCTGCAGAAAATCAGCCTGCACTCAGACCTCGGGATGCCACCGCGCTGGACACGCAGGGACAGGGTGCAGCAGTCTTTGCCAGCCCCTTGGGGATGCCTTCTCACCAGCAGCACCTCGGGGTCCTTTTTCTGATCCTCACCTCCCACAGGAATAAACACCTGTGAGACACAGCCGAGTGCTCTGTAGTTGTGTGGTTTGTTTGCTTCTTCCTTCTGTTCCTTCCAGCACTTGCTCTGCCTCCATACCTGCCTGGTGAGCGGGCTGCTGGCACGCGGCGGGCACCACGCTGGCACTGGGGCTGCCTCCTCTTGCTTGGGCTGTCTGGCACGTGTCCTTGCCCCCTCCCCATGCTCCCCATGCCAGCCCATGCCTCATCCCACTGCTTCTCTCTCCTCTGCAGGAGTGGCTGCAAGGTGAAGCCCTACGAGACGCAGTCGCTGGTCCTGGATGTTTGTGCTCAGGTAGGTGAGATCCCACCCCAGGAGCTGCTGGCAGGGCACAGATCTGTGGGATGAGGATGCTTGGAGAGCTGGGCTGGAGGAGCTTTGGGCTGGCACAGAATTGTAGAACCATTTGGGTTGGCAAAGCCCTCTGAGATCATCCAGTCCAACCAGCAACCCAAACCCACCATGGGCATCAAACCATGGCCCCAAGTGCTGTGCCCACACCTTTCTTGGCCACCTTTAGGGATGGGCACTCCACCACCTCCCTGGGCAGCCTGTGCCAATCTCTGACCACTCTTGCAGCAAAGGGATTTTTCCTCCTCTCCAACCTAACCCTCCCCTGGCACAATTCTCTGGGAAGAGAAGGCTTCAGCTGCTCCAGGCTCACCCTGATGCCCAGCCCCTCACATCCCACTGCCCACAGGCTGCTGGCTCTCTGCTGGCTCTCTCCTTGCAGCCACTGAGAGCTGAACTTCTCCATAGGGACAGGATAAAAGTAGCACAGAATTATTGAATGGTTTGGGTTGGAAAAGCTTTCTTAGATCAAGTCCAACCATCAAACCAGCACCACCATGGCCCCAAGTGCCATGGCCACACAGCTGTTGAACACAGGCAGGAATGGGGACTCCACCACCTCCCTGGACAACCTGTGCCAGTCCCTGACCACTCTTGCAGCAAAGGAATATTTCCTCTCCAACCTAACCCTCCTCTGGCACAATTTCAGGCCATTTCCACTCCTCCTATCACCTGATCCTAGGGAGCAGACACCAACCCCCACCTGACTGCAACCTCCCCCAGATATTCCCTCTTCAGTAGATTTTTGCTTTTTCATCTCTTCTGTCCCTGGCCCCAGGTCTGTCCTCGAGCCAAACCTGCATAGGAGCTGATAGGGAGCAGCTTGGTGGTGGCTGCAAAACCTCCCACATGGAACAGCTGAATCCTGCTTAACCTCATGGCTTGATCCCACAGGATGAAGGAGCATTGATCTCAGAACTCCCAGATATTGCCAGTCGGGATGGACATGCCACTGATGAGGAGAAGTTGGCCTCCACCACCTCCATGCAGAAACCAGCTGGGCTGGAGAAGAAGGGTGAGGCAGAGGATGAGCTGGAATACTTTGAGTGCTCAAATGTTCCTGTGCCAGCAGTGAAGAACAGCTCAGAGGCAGGTGAGGAACAGCTCCACTGGCTCCAGGGATGATCAGGATCATCCAGGAAGATGCTGAGAGGGCTGCAGCAGCTCTGCTGTGAGGACAGGCTGAGAGAGTTGGGGCTGTGCAGCCTGGAGAGGAGAAGGCTTCCAGGAGAGCTTGGAGTGGCCTTGAAGGATCTGAAGGGGGCTGCAGGAGGGCTGGGGAGGGACTATTGAGAAGGGCTTGGAATGGCAGGAGGAGGAGGAATGGGGTTGAAGGGTCAGAGGGGAGATTGAAAGTGGGTGTTGGGAAGGAGTGAGGGTGGTAAGACCCTGGCACAGGTTGCCCAGGGAGGTTGTGGAGCACAGAAGCACAGAATGGGATCCCCTTCTGTGCTTCTGGGCTCCACAACCTCCCTGGAGAGGTGCTCAGGATCAGGCTGGATGAGGCCTTGAGCAACCTGTTCTAGTGGGAGATGTCCCTCCCTATGGCAGGGGGTTGGAACTGGCTGAGCTTTGAGCTCCCTTCCAACCTAAACCATTCTATGATGCTATGAAATCTGTCAGCAGCCTTAGGTGGGCTCCTTTATTCCTTAGCTGGGCCCTGGCATGGGGCTGCCCTCTGCCCAGCTAACACAGGAATGGGCAATTACAGCTGCAGTTGTTTGAGGGAGAGTCATAAATGATGTCCCATGCCAGGTCAGATAATGTCCCTTGGATCTTTGGAGTAGCAGGCCCCATGTGGCTGCTCCCTTGGAGGGTGCTGAGCTCAGATGGCACCAGCTGAGGTTTGAGCCCTTCAGAGTGGCCCAAGGGGGCTGCACTTCACCCCGGGGCTGCATCCTGCCTGTGCCAGCCAGCAAGGTGCAGAATCTCCCCTGCATCTTCACCCCTCCTCTTCCTCAGTCCCCGGGGATGGCTGGCACGGGTGGCAGCCACAGGGACATGGGCACAGGGTGGACTGCCAGCAGAGGGGAGTGTTGGGTTTGAACTCCAGGCATGCAGGGAGAGAGGCTGCAGGGTGCAGGATGTGTCCTTCCTGCACGGGCAGGAGCTGGGGACGAAGAAGCCTTTTGGGAGGGGAAGTTCAGGGGATGTGGACACTCAGGGGTGCCCCTCTGCACCTCAGCAAGTCTGCACCTCAGCAAGTCTGCACCTCAGCAAGTCTGCCCCTCTGCACCTCAGCAAGTCTGCCCCTCTGCACCCCAGCAATCTGCCCCTCTGCACCCCAGCAAGTCTGCCCCTCTGCACCTCAGCAAATCTGCACCTCAGCAAGTCTGCCCCTCTGCACCCCAGCAAGTCTGCCCCTCTGCACCTCAGCAAATCTGCACCCCAGCAAGTCTGCCCCTCTGCACCCCAGCAAGTCTGCCCCTCTGCACCTCAGCAAGTCTGCCCCTCTGCACCCCAGCAAGTCTGCCCCTCTGCACCTCAGCAAGTCTGCCTGTGCCACAGGGCCTGGCTCCCAGGCAGCTCAAAGGTTGCATTTCTCTGTCTTCAGGCTTTGAGAAGGAGATCTCCAAGCAGACGATGGACAAGGATGGGCCTGGCACCTACCCTGTGAGTGCCCCTTGCTGCCCTCTCCCTCACCTGCAGGAAGGCTCAGTGTGGCTGTGCCAGCCTGGCACTGGGGTGGCTGTGCCCACGCTGGCATGCAGTTCAGCATGGCATGGGGGCTGCAGGAGGGCTGAATCTCCTGCACTGCAGCTGCCACCTGCTCCACCAGGCAGAGGGGTAGGGGGGAAGCTGCAGCAGATGCTGCTGATGCCAAGAGCCCTCTGAAAGGAGCCTCTCTGGGAGCTGAGATGGTTGAAAATCCCACACAGGCTGTGATGGAGATGGTGGAGACCTCCCAGCAGGCCAGGAGGAGCCTGGCTGGGGATGGTGCCTCCTGGGTGGGTGCTGCTGCCTGTGGGTGGCAAGGGAGATGCTGGGCTGCAGCAGGGCTGGTGAGGAGCCAGGGCTGCAGCTGCAGGAGGGCGGAGAGAGCTGCATTTGAAAGTGTCTAAATGACAGTGAAAGGACAGGGGAGGTGACAGGGAAGGACAAGCTGCAGGGCAGGGGCTGTGTCTCACGTGGAGGAGTGCAGGGTGGTGCCTGTGCCAGCTACAAAGGATCCTCCAACGCTGCAGCTGGCAGCAGAGATGCAGGCATCAATCAAACCAACCCTGGCTGTGCAGCCAGCAGTGACCCTGGCACCCCAGCAGTGGCACATCTGCACAGGGGCACCCTTCAATGTGCCCTGAGTGGCCCCAAGGTCCCTCTGCTGCAGGGGAGATCCTGTGCCAGCTTAGCCACCCCTGCCCAAAGCTGCTGGAGGTGGCAAGCAGGTGACAACGAGATTAGCAACATCAGCAAAATGAGCTTCCCTGAGCCAGGTTTAACTGTGCTGAGCCCCACAAGGACACCAGGCAAAGTGACCCTTTTGTGTGGGGCTGGGCAGAGTGTGGGCAGAGCACTGTGGTCACCCCAAAACACAGCTTGAGGGGAGGAATATGCCACGGGAAGGGCAGTGGTTAGGGTCTTGCAGGTGTTCAGCTGCTCCTCTGCTTTCAGAAGGTGCCATGGGAGGCAAAGCCACAGGGCTGAACCTTCCCAGGGTGAGCCAAGCCTGCACCCAGGGGTGGCACCAGCCACCTGCTGCTGTGGGCAGCAGAACTGTGAGAGCCTGAGCAGCAGCCAAGGAGAGGAGGAGGAGGAGGAGGAGGGGAGGGGAGGGAGGGAAGAGCCTCAGAGCTGTGGTCTCCAAACCAGGGTGAGAGCAGCCTGCCTCCTCCAGAGCTCTTCTCTATTTATGGCCCTGCAGCCTGTTCCCAAGGAGATGGCTGCATGGGGCTGCCACTTGGGCATGATGAAAGCAGGAGCTGCTGGGAGCCTGCCTGTGGAGGAATGCTCCTCTGGAGGCCTTCCAGGCTGCAGGACCTCCCCTCCAAGGGAAGGGATGGGGCTGGAGCTCTTTCCCCCCCAGGCCAAGTCTGGTCCCTGCAGCACTGGTGCAAAGGAGCTGGGTTGCAGGGGCAGAAGGCAGTGAGCAGTGGGGGTGCAACCACCTTGGACCCCAAAGGAGCACCCATGGTGGAAACAGGAGGCTGCTGGGAGCCTTGGGTCACCCTGGAGGTGTTCAAGGCCAGGTTGTACAGGCCTTGAGTGACCTGTACTAGTGGGAGGTGTCCCTGCCTATGGCAGGGGGTTGGAACTGGCTAATCCTTGAGGTCCCTTCCAACCTTCCCATTCTATGGTTCTGTGATCTCTGTTTGGGGAGCTCTCCCCAGGGGCTGGAGCACCATGGGGTGAGCAGAGCTGCCCCTCAGGATGGGGGCAACCTCAGAGTGGGTTCACCTGGACCCCTGCTCTGCAGGGAGATGAAACCTGCTCCCCCCACTGCTCCCTTGTGCTTTTGGGGTGATCAGCAACACCCAGAGAAAGTCCCTTCAGCTGCTGGCAGCAAGGCTGGGAGGTGATGGAGACAGCCCAGACCCCCAGAGACCCCCACCAACCTGTGGCTCACAGTCACCAGGGATCATCCAGCCCTGAAATGGTTTTAAAGCAACAATGGGGCAAGTGGAGGGATGTCAGGTGTGGGCAGATCCCTGCTCAGAGCTGCTCTGCTCCTCTGGAAATGGACCCTTCCTGGGTCTCCCCTTTGGGATGCTAAGTCCCAGGAGGTGTCCTAGGGCACAGCTCCTAGCAGGGGACTGGGCAGAAAGGGCACAAAAATCCTTGTCTGGGCTCTGAGCTGTCAGTGTGTGTGGGCAGGGAGGTTCTCTGCCTGAACAGAAGCTGGTAAAATGGGGAGAAGACCCCAAACAGGGGGAGAAGGGTGAAAAGAAAACCCAAGCAGCATCTCAGCTGGGCCTGTTCTAGTGGGAGTTGTCCCTGCCTGTGGTGGGAGGGTTGGAACTGGATGAACTTTGAGGTCCTTTCTGACCTAAACCATTCTGTGATTTCCTCCCAGGGCAATCCAGGGCTGTGTTCCACAGACAAATCCCCAGTGGGCATCACCAGCAGGAGTGAGAGTCCCCTGGACAGCATCTGCCTCAGTGAGGCTGAGAAGACAGCGGTGCTGACACTCATCAGAGAGGAGGTAATGACCAAGGACTCCACCCCCTCACCTTCCCTGCTCCCCACCCCCCCCCCTGCCCGCTCCCCCCCCCCCCCCCTGCC
>WBNM01001637.1:0-50698 GCA_013399055.1 Ramphastos sulfuratus
ATTGGCCTCTGCCCATGCATCCATTTCTCAAGGATATTTTACTTGTGAAGGGTAGCTGCACTTCCCTCTGATCATGTTCAGAGAGTATCCCCAAGTATTTATCTCCAACATTGCAGCTCTTGAAAGGCTCCCTTCCATCTAACTCAAGGCAATTTTCTGATACTATAGACAGTGATCTGAATACTGAGATATAATTATACTAGGAAAACACCTTAAGTGAAGATCAAAATGTTGAGTTCCCCCATCCATCTACTACAGCCTCTATCTACTCAGTTCAAAGGCAGCTTGCCTCAAAATGACTTTGCAACAAAACATGCAGCTCTTGATTAATTCTGAGAATGGTTTTGATGAGAAAAAAAGTATTGGAAGAAGGAGGGGGAAATGTACTCTTATTAAAATTTAGTAGATTAATAAAAAACATTCTGTTTATTAAAATATAATTATAAGGTTTATTCTTATTTTTAAAAGTTATATTGGATATAGCATGTATAGTTTACAATTCATTCTCATCCATATGAAGTTCATTTCCAAATTTACTTTGATATTATGCCTGAGCTAGAAAGACCAGAGGTTAAATAGGAATGAAACAGGAAATGGAACAACAAATAAAAGCTATGAAACAAAACCCTATGTTTTCTGTAATCTAATGGTTTTATGCAGCAGGAATGCTACACGTGGAGAGGGGGCAAGGAAAGCAGCAGACTGTTGTGTATCTGATTCCTCTACCTTGCCAGCCTACTCAGCAGAAATCTGGCAGGTGTCCAAAGGTCTAACTAGGAAATACAAAAATGCACTTCTAAAAAATCAACCCTCCCAAGCTCCATGATCTACAATGCTGAGCTCTTTTTTTGGACATCAGGTTGTGGGTTGGTTTTGGTTGGTTGGTTTTGGGGTTTTTTTTGTTTGGTTTGGGGTTTTTTTGGGTTTTTTTAGGGGGGGAGGGTGTGTGTGGAAGGTTTGGGTTTTTTTGTTATTGGGTTTGGGTTTTGGGGATTTGTTTGTTGGTTGGGTTTTTTGATGCAGAAACAGCTGCAGAAACATTCTTCTTCAATACTTCAGAAATTTATCCCAAAACTGTATTAGAAATGACATATCTGTTTGATCTTGGATCAGAAAGCTTGGGGCAGATTCTTTATAGACATTTCTGGCTACAGCTTATGCCCCCACAAACACACAGTGCTCTTACATGGTCTCTTGGCTGCCTTTAGACATAACCATCTGTTAGGCAGAATCACCCATTCACAAACATTTCCAGCCTGTTTCACAATAGTTTCAGACTCCAGCAAACGCTGGCTGACATGTGGGGTTGTGCTGTTGCCACTCGCAGGAAATATCTTTTGCCTGACTGTAACACAAATTGCACTGATCTCACATATTTCTCTAGATTTTATCACACATAACAGAACTTACAGCCAAAATGAGCAATGAGTGGATAATGTGAAAAGTGCTTTATAGGCACTTACAGCTCTGGTGTTTTGTAGTAGAAGCTGCTTAGTAATCTAAGGAAATTAGGCCAAGAACAGTCTCCAGCTTCTGCTGACTGATGAGTAGCAGTACTCAACTAATCTCACCTTGAGCAACATTAAATTTTCAGTTCAAATATTTTGATCTCATGTGACTATAAGCAACACGAGAACAAGCCACAAGTTGTGTGATTGTTGACAGAAGACCTTCAGATAGAAGTTGCATGCACATATAAGATAAAACCTTGTTAAGGTATAGGAAATAAAAATCAGAACTAAATGACCCCAGTGAGACCTGTAATTATATTTTAGTCAAACATTATGGTAAATATGTGAACTAGACTAGTGCTTCCATTGAAAGACAGGCAGAAATGGCTCCATATTCTACAGTGATGATAGAAAACTGTTATTTTTTTCCCCTTTCAATTGTTTCTTAAAAAAGAGAGGAGAGATGTGTGATAAACATAAAATAGATTCTTCCATAAGATAAAAACTGATTTTTTTTTTTTAATCTTCTCTCTGGGAGAGACAATTCTTCCCTGTGTTTGGTAAGGCACAACCTGCAGAGTAAGTGGTATAGCTGGTTCACTCTTGGCAAAGATTGGAAAAACTTGGAAAACTGCTTGGGCATATATCAGAAAACTCAAAGTACATTATGCATGGAAGTCCTACTATCTTGAAAAGAAAAACAATATAGTTAATCAGGTGTTCAAGTTAGCAGCTACACTCATAAGTGATTCTGATAGAGGCCAGAGACCAAATATGCTCCATCAGTCTATTTTGTTGTACAGCAATCTCAACTGCCTCTAAATCCTACCTTTCTTCATAGCAGACAATGTTAGAAACCTTCATTCATGACTTTGTCCTATCATAGGATCATAGAATTGTCGTGGTTGAAAAAGACCTCTAATACCATTGAGTCCAACCCCTAGGACTGCAAAACATCACTTCTGTAATGCCTTTGCAAGGTCATGTGGGAAACACAGAGAACAAACTTGAGGTTCTCTTCCTAGTTGTCTTTAAATCTGACTTCAGTGATCCCCAATCAGTTGAAAGTATGGGTGATCAAGTGAATTTGGCCTTATGCCCAGCTTCAGGCCACTTTTAAAAGACAGTGAAGATATCGCTGTTACATTTTTCTGGACCTGGGCCATGTCATTCAATGCTTTCAAGACATAGATCAGCTTATAAAATTACCTTGAACTCAAAGAAACAGACTTCTTAATGTGTCTCCAAAAAATGGACTATTATTTAGTTTGTTTCATAGAATCATAGAATGGCTTGAGTAGGAAAAGATCTTTACAAGTCATCTAGTCCAACCTCCCCACAGAGAGCACCGAACTTCTTTAACTAGATCAGGTCACTCAGAGCCCCATTCAACCAGTTTCCAAGGGTGGGGTTTCTACCATGTCTCTGGGCAACCTGTTCCACTTGGTGACATGGAAGTCAATACTGTAATGTCTGATATAAGAACAGTCTTAAGTCATGCCAGCTAAACAGTAGAAGCCTGCAATACCTCAGATTACTTTCTTTAATGAATGCAACTTTACCTATTTCAGTTGAACATACTAATAAGCATCTAGTCCAATTCATTAGAAAAATAAACATTTCCTAATTGCATCAGCCTGGCATTGATTTTTATTGGAGTTTTTCCTCATCTACAACATAGTCAGTCTATTCATCTGCATGTCTGAATGAACTGCACACTTCAAGAGTTTGTCATCTGACTTCTCGTAAACTTCTCGCTTGGCACTAAATGCAATGACTATGTTGATTAGAGCAACTGTATGACATGGGGATGGAGTTGCTGTCAGCTCATTACAAAAATATATAAAGCCTCACTTTTAATTACTCACTTAGTAACAGATTAGTTCTTATTGCTTGCCAACAGTATGACCTCTCTCTCTTTCAAGGTCAACATAAATCAAAAGAAATCAGATGAGCTGAACTTGTCATTTATTCACTTCTAACCCTTTCATAAGAAAATGAGTTTAATGAAAAAAAGCAAGTCTCTGCTCAATAAAGAGACCATTATTAGAACTAAGAAGCCAAATTTCCTGTTGTGAGTTGGGGTTTTTTTTGTTTGTTTGTTTTTTGTTTTCCTGAATAGCCTCAAGTAGTACGGCAGGAAAAAAAGTCCTCATACTGTTTTCTTTGTGGAACAAAAAGAAAATCACCATTAGAAACATGAGATTGCTTACAGGTTTCAAATATCAGTATGAATAAGGGTTTCCAGGTTCCATGCTTTAAGGATTAACGGTATTAAGTACTACAAAATGACATTTGTCATGTTTACTTTAGGTGTCTTGATCTGACAGACCTCTGCAAACCCTATAAATAGGAGTTGAATGTGACTGTTTTCTGAGATTGCTAGCAAATAGTGTAAAAATACAGAAAATGCATCGTTCCACTTTCAAGGAAAATCCCAAATAAATAAGAAAATCCTAAATACAATGACATGTTGTGGCTTTGATGAGTAACAATGACTTTGAGATATGAAAAAGCTGCATCTGTAAAAATCTCTTCATGGCTTTGTTGTCAGTTTGATGTTCTAGCACCTAGATTTTCATTAATTATAAAATCACATTTGTGGAACTTCTGGCCACAAAGAATGTGCTTCAGTGGCCATGTAGCACAGACATAGAGAGCTGTGCATTTATGAAAGTGTTCTGGTGGTTCAGATGGAGAGCCCAAAGACCTGGACCTCATGACCTTTTTGATTTTGCCATAAACGATTTCAGTAGGGCTATCATTTTTTTAACAGAAATGCTCACTCTGGCCTATCCCATAGCATACAAACATTCCACGTTGTGCTGAAGTTGTTAAGTTACACCACTCAAGCTTATTTCCAGTCCCTGTAAAAAAAACAAGCAGCATCAACAAAAACGTATGTACACCAGCATCTTGCACACTTCACATGTCCCATGGTTGGAAACATATTTGATTTGCACACATAAATCAGCCCTTACTCACAGGACTTAATTTGTTGGGCCAGACTGTAGATGTCCATGAAGCTAGAAGAAACAAGAACTACTTCCCAAGTCTCAGTACCATTCTTCATCCACAAGACTGTGAAAGGTAAACCTGCCTCTGTTGTACAAAGAATGTTTTCCATGCAATTAACATGAGGTGGTTTAAATGCTAGAGATAAATGAAAGTTATATAACTCCCTAGTAAAGAATAGGTATGATGTGCAAATAAATATTAAGCAATGTATTCGTATTTCTATTCTGAGATATGATAACAATTTCTAAGGCAAGATACTTCCCAAATATAGACATCATCAGTTCTCATGTTCAGATGTCAAAATACTCGTAGAGCACCTAACTAATTCAGTCATCTATGCATTTCTGCAGCATGACTTGTAAGTTAATCATAGTGGGAAAATTATAATGACAAATATGTAGACAAAGCAGTATAAATTAGTCATATACTCAATAAAACCACCAAATGTATTGTTGTGACTTATTGCAGTGCAATGTGCATGGCCTTTTTGGTCAGATGACGCAGCAGATGTTAGTTTAGAATTCAGGTCCTGAGGCTAGGGGCGGAGCTTAACGATTTAAAGTTCACTGTGCAAATATTGACAAATAAGAAACCGTTGAAGTCATATAATTCATTTTGTGCTTGTGTCTTGTTTTTTTTCCTGTCTTCCTTTTAGCAGAATGCACTAACTGCTAGACAGGCTGTAGTGAAAAACTTGTTTGTTTTGTCTGTCACTTCTCTTTTCTCACTTTTCCTACTTTGAAATAAATTTTATTTATTTTAAAAAGCATAATAGGTTAAAGCCATGTCTGAAGTAACTATAGAACAATTTACAAGCAGGAATATATTGCTTTTATCTAGTCTTTCCCTTTATCAAAAAAACAGTGGGGTTTGGGAGTCAAGGTAGGTTCTGCATTTTATTTTAAAATATCGAAGACTCATCTGCTCTCTAAACACATTTTGCCTGTGAGCAGCAAAATACAAGCAAACTATTGCATAGATACAAACCTGTCCTTTAGGCCCTCTATGCCTGGGTCTACTACTGCATTACTGACTGACATGTAAAAAAAATGTGGGCTCAGATCTACCTGGCAGAAACAGTCAGACAAACAAGGCATCAGTGCACAAAATACAGGTAAAACAGTAGAGCAGACAATGAACTCAAGTGATCACTGGACCGTGGGACACGACAAGAATATCACTGAAGCTTTTACTAGAAATAAAACACCTTCCCTGCATTTTTGGTACCCTTGAACATGAAAGTGGTCAGATCTGCTCCCCTCCAAAGGCTTTTGTCTGGCCTATTCCCACATTCAACAAGTAGACATTAGCCAGCAATCTTCCTATCAGCTCCACAAAATTTTAACTGAAAGTTTAGCAGTACTCCAAACCTGGGCCAGCCCAAGCAAAGGCAGAGGGACTATAAAACTCTGCAACATGTACGGATCCCACCTTTCCCTCCTGCAAAAGTTGCTGACACAATCCAAGATTTTACAGTTCTGAAAGGGGCCAAAGGGTGTGAAGTGCAGCTAAGCCCTTGTGTATTGTTAAATTTTAAAGAGATAGTTCACCAAGATTTGCTGAATCTTGCAAGTGCCTACATACCACCTTCAGAGGCATCCCAAAAGTTTGGGACCTGGAGATGGGGAACAGGTAAGGTTGTGTTTCATATTTTCTGTCTCCATTTGCCTATCCTGAAATGTAGCAATATTAAAGCCTGGAGACAGAATAGACCACAATGGAAACTGTATTAACACTGCACTCTGCTGTATGTTATATGCTATACATCCCTTATATAATTTCTTCTCTGCAACTCTGTTTAAGCTCAGGGAATAGTTTAAACTGTGGTTTGTATCACATCTGCTCTACACAAAAAGTCATTGACCACAGTAGTGCTTGCTTCCTTAGGTACTCAGAATGTTTCTTTGCCCAGAACTTTGATGTCTGTAGATGTTAAAACTGAAGAATTCAAGACAAGAATGCAAGAAGAATACAAGACAGAAGAATACAAGAGAAACAGCAGACAAGTCCAACTCTTCAGCTCTCCTTCAAGATTGCAGGGATTGTCCCCCATTCAACACTCTCATCTGTGAAAGCATGTCTTCGAGTTTCTTCCTTCTTCTCTTTGTTGTGTGTGTCCTAAATTCCCTGCAACAAATAATCAGATGGCATTGCATTTTTCAAAGTAAGAGAAAGGTTTGATTTGTATGTTCAATGTAATTTCGTAAAAATCGGGGGGGAGGGATTTTTTTTTATTATTTATTTTTTGTGATTTAAAGCTGCTCAAGGTGGAAGCAGCACCTCTGAACAGAAGGTGGCAGCACAGCAAACAGTATTGCTGCCCTCGAGTCATCAAAGCCGTTGGAAACTATATAGAGTGATTTTTGACAACAAAATAATGTTACAATATCATACTACAAAAATTTTGGGAATAAATAGCTTAGTAATATAAAAGGAGAGAAGAAAAAAACAACAGGAACTTTCTCTTCTCTTGAGTAATACCTTAGAGCCTGCCTCTTCACAAAATTTCATTGCAGAATTTTATCCACCTACAAAGTTCCAAGATCTATGCTGGGCGCATCTCTTCGTTTCACAGAGTCCATACACAATCTCCAGATAACGTTTGTTCCAGGCTTCTTGTTGGCTGAATGGGACAACATGGATGGCTCTGCACTCACCAGAAGGAAGTTTTTCTAGTATTAGGATAATACTAGGAGACAGGAAGGAATTTTTTTAATATCTGCAAACTTTGGTCTGAAGAAGTAAGCTGCACAAACCACCTGTGACTGAACCAGAAGGAGGTTCTTTTTGACACTTTATCTTTTAAGTACCCTCAGTCCTTGCAATTCCTTTGCTTTTACTCCCCTAACCATTCAATGCTTTTCTTGTGATCTCTCATACTCCAGCAGAATGCCAGAATTTTCCAGAAACATGTTGAATGTCTGTCCTTAAGAGCAAGACATCACATTCCTGGCACTGACTTTAAAACAGATTCCCTTGAAAACAATCCTGAACTTCAGCCTCATCCTTTGAAGTGTCTGAGTACTCACACACATGCACGCAGACACACACAATCTTCTGGCTGGCATTCAGTTTAGCAAATTAATCCCTCTATTCTTGACCTCTGTGTCTCTTGACTTGGCATTGCAGAGGGTCACAGAGCATGAGCTTGATTGCAAAAAAATCTTACGAAATTGAATGTCAGTACGTGCACCGTGGGGGAGGTTGGGGAACAACAGTTTACACATTCATAAAGATGGGCACAAGCCCGGCGTAAAATCTTCTTTGAAATCATTAGCTCCCTGCTTAGCAACTGTTAAAACATAAAAAGGAACCAGAATGGGGGAACAAATAAAGGAAAAAACAAAAAATAGAAAGTACCATCATGAGAAATCCATCCAATGATAACAGAAGATACAGCAAAATCAGAAAGCGTAAAACATTTACAAGTATGAGCAGCAACTGTTTCTATCTGATGAAAGATCAATTAGACTTTGAGCCTTCAGCTTGGAAAGGAGACAACTGAGAAGATAAAACAGGCAGCTTTAAAATCAGTAGTGACAGGGAGAATATGAACAGAAAATTAGTACTCAAATTAGTATTCTGCATTTCTCATTGTTACGGAATCAGGTGGCCTCTACATAATTATCAAGCACCAGATGTAAAGTGACAAAAAATAAATAATTTTGCACATTAATCAGCTAGTGGAACTCAATGCCATAGAATATTATGGAAACAGAAAATAGAAAAGGATTAAAATAATTAGATAGCTTTATGGAAGACATGTCCAGCCATGACTGTGTAACATGATGGCCCAGAAGCAATCCTCATCTCATGCAGTTTATACATCACCAATTACCAGACACAAAGAATGTCTACTAGGGAAGGATTAAAATATCCCACTGTTAACAGTTTCCCTAAATATCAAGGATAAGATTCTCTCCTAGACAGACTGATGGTATCACCCAATAAAGCTGTCCTTGAATGTTAACCAAAGCACTACTTGTACTGCATATAAATTCTACAAATTAAAGATTTGTGTGTGAAAACAAGAAAACAGAAAACAAAACAAAACAAACCCAGAGAGCTGCACTGACTCTTTCCCTCTCTGTCATGGACAGTCACTTCAGAGGTATTATGAGTACTACAGGTGAACAGAGATGTTGAGGGTTGATGAAAGCATTCAAACACTGATAACACTAAAGTCATTGAATGTTTATCTTGAGTATACATTTGAGGACAAAACCAAAAGCTGAATTTTTTAAGTTCCTAAACCCCACAATTATATCACACAGTTTATCCAACCACTAAGAGAAAAGTGACTTTTATTGCCTACTCTATTGGTTCTTTGTGTTCTTTCCACTTGACCCATTTCTCCCGTTGAATTCCAAGTAAGAATTTGGTCCATAGCATTTCTAACTGTTCGAAAGTGAAAACGTCTTAAAGAAATGCAGTAGGCGTTTTGGTTGAATTCTTCAAATCCAGATGTGGCACTGGATTTTGAGCAGGGTAATTTTGCAATGTCACTGAAAATTCTGCTAAACATCAGATCTTTAGCTTCACAATTTATTGTCCCTGTGTCACCACAGTTTGCTTCCTCAAGCAAACAAGGCTTGCAGATTTGCACGTTTTGTGAAGAGTGGTACCAGGACAGAGATAATTTATAAATATTTCTGTGGCCAGAAAGGGTGCAGAATGAGTGGAAACTGCTTCTTAAATGTCAGAAAACCACCATGCAGGATCACAAGAATCTCACTCACAGAATTCCTTGGTTTTGTAACGCACTCACCATATGGAGAATTTTGAAGGAAGAAAATGAATGCATTGGAGATCATCTGTATTTCAGGGAATAGATGAGTCTATTGGACATGATTAATTGCTCCAAAGACTAGTAGAGACTACAATGATAATCAGGATAATCTCTTGTACACAACAGGGAAGCACCCACTCCTGGTTTAAACCATGTCTTTGAGTCCAGTGTTGACAGCTGAGTTACAAACATGTTTTTAAGATGTTTTCAGTAGTGAGAAACTTACTAGCCTATTCCAATATTTAATTGCCACTAAATTAGCCTGTTTAGCTTTAATTGTATACTGGAAGTAAGTCTAGTTCTAAACAACTTGTTTCCTGTTTAATGAAAGAAGTAGAATGAACTTGTTTTCAGAGTGAAAAACATATTTGCCATTGATTCTGATCATGTCTGCAGGTTCTCTTTTAATTCTGTCCAATCATATTCTTTTCCTTCAATTTCAGATGCTAAAATTTGGCATCATGATCCCAATCTGAGCACAGGTACCAAACACTGAGGTAACAGAACTTCCACACAACTATTTAATATTCTTCACTTCATACATCCAAGGGTCCTTGTTAGGAACTACTCTATCCATTGATGAAGTACATAATTTCCAGACTACTGGAGGGAGCAAACAACCAAAACCATACAAATCTCACTATAAGAGGGCCTTGAAGAGTCATTCATATTGCTGCTACTACTGCTGAGGAAGGAATCATAAGCACTACATGGCAAGGATAGCTGAAATGAAGGCTGGTAGCTCCCACCAGCTGTGGGAAGCTACACTTCCTTTACCTTATTCACCTTCCCCTGCTTCCTCCTTTCTGCCTAAGGTAGTAAGAAAAGCAGCAAATCTCAACACTTACATCTACCTCTATATCCCAGATGCACTTCCTCTACATTTTTCTCACTTCACTCTCTCTGGTGTTAACCCAAACTTGACCCACCCTTTAATCGCTGTGTTGCCGTTATTCATTCTGCTTCCATTTCTGATTTTGGGTCATTTGGTTCCCCAGATACTCAATACAACTAAATATGCACCTCGTCTTTCAGAATAAAAGTCACAACATGTAGATGTAGCTCACATGCCTTTTTCCTAGACAGCTGGACCTGCAATATGTTACAATCAAACTTCTTGTCTGCCTCACCCACGGCTGAAAATCACCAAGTCTGCAGCTAAAGAAGGGGTAAGTGACACATGATGGAAAGAGTAGAGTAGCATTTACTAATAATGACTGTCGTGGTAGACCTGAATAGGCCAAAATAGGCTTATACATGTACTGGTTTGCCCAGACATGTTTTTCTGCTCTCTATCCTTCTGCTATGGGGAGAAGCAACCGCAGGAAAGAGGACAAAGAACATGGAGCCACTGAGTCTAAGGACTCTGGCTTGCCCAGACTTGTTTTGTTCCTGTTTACATCCTATGGTAAATAAGGTACACACACTTGGCTTGTGCCTGCCTCACGCAAGGCCAGATTTGGGTAAAGTAAGCCTATGGCTTCACCTAATACAGTCAAGTTTGGCTAACTGCCATTCTGATTGGCTATTCTGTGTCCAAAGGCCCATTAGTCTCAGGTTGTACTGATAAAAAGAAATGAGTAGGTAACACAATGTGCTTTGCCCTTGTATTTGTGCTTGCTATTGCTGCTGCCATTGCTCTCTGCTTCTGACACTGTTCTGCCTCACTGCCTTATTGCATCCTGAACTGCCTGGAAACTGCTTGCCTCGAGTTTACCAGGAACAGGCTCTAAGTGCCTCCATGCGATCAGCCCGCATAACCAGCATGACATCCATGCTGAGACTGCACATCACAAGACATCCTGCCTGCACCTGAAAGTCTCCTGCCGAGACAGGAAGTCCTGGAGGTACACAGATCATCCAGAGAAATCAGGATAAGGTCAGAGATTGTCTGCCTACTTTCCCTAGCAGCTTGTGAAGTCTAGGAAGAATCAGAAGCCTCAGCAGCTGATAAGACACCAACAGAATTCCCTAAAAGCATTTGGGTACCATCCGAAGCTGTAGCTAGCCCCGTGAGTCAGGAGATTAATATTTGTGAATAAATAGAATCATAGAATCATAGAATTAACCAGGTTGGAAGAGACCGCCAACATCATCCAGTCCAACCTATCACCCAGCCCTAGCCAATCAACTAGACCATGGCACTAAGTACCTCATCCAGTCTTTTCTTGAACACCTCCAGGGACAGCAACTGCACCACCTCCCTGAGCAACCCATTCCAATGGCAAATCACTCTCTCTGTCAAGAACTTCCTCCTAATATTCAGCCNTCAAGGCCTCATCCAACCTGGCCTTGACACCAATAAAGATATTGAACAGGACTTAAAGCCTCTTGTAATTCACCAATTGCCTTCTACCTTAAAGCAAAAGGAGCTCCTTGAGTCCCTCTAGTGGACAAGAGGTATAATTAACTGCAAGTGGTATATTGACCTCATAAACCTTCTCTTCCAATTCAATTAATATTATATTATTGCTAGTTATTTGTTCTAGATCCTATGTTATTTTATTTGTGTAATGTTTCCATGACCACGCAAAGAACCAATTATTATTAAAAAATACTGGTCGGGATGATAGGAGTTCTGAATACCAAAATTAATAAACAATATTAATTTTGAAAAATCAATACTCGCATCAATTAATTACCCCTGCATTACAGTGACTGAATGCCATCTTCCAAATCAATTACAGAAGTATGAAATAATATATTGTTTAAATTAATAAGATGCAAAGATACTAAAATACATATAGGCAAGTTATAAGAAATTATTTAGCCAGTAATTGAAACCTTGGTTTAAAAGTAGAAATGTAGTAAAGAACTACTGCAGAGCTAATTCTACTTGAGAGGAAGGAAAGAAAGGAAAAAAAATTAAATTAAAAAAAAAAAAGGCATTTGGAAATCAGATATCACCAGCTAGAAAAGATAAAAAAAAAAAATCTAAAGATAATCTAATCAAGATATCTGCATTTCAGTGAGCTGTTTCTTTGCAAGATGGAGGTGAGTCAGTAGGAAGTGGGAGTAGTGCTGCTACACCGCTGCTTTGAGTATGACGCTGTCCATACTGCACTGAATATGGGCAGGAGGTACCACAGTCATCTTAGCTCCCACTTCCCCAAAAGTCTGGCCAGATCCTCTGAAGAGACACATTTTTGACAAAAAAATGTTGCTACCTGTATGATGAATCTTATCTCAACCTAAAGCAAAGAAGCAATCTGATGTAGGGATTTGAATCCAAGTCTGTAATGCCTGCACAATTCAAAGAGATTTATGCTAAATGCTCTGATTTCAAATGTAAGTACATCTAATGCACCTCATGTGACTCCGTGCATAAGACTTCCTCCCACTTTTGACCCAGTTGTTATTGGAGAACTAGTTTTTCAAGCTGTGAAATCCACTTTACAGCGAGGCCTTAAAACCTTTGCAAATGCCTTTGAATGACAAATGCAGGCGTCCACTGAAATACATTTCAGCTATGTGACCCTGACTTACGTTAAAATTCATAGACTGTTAATTAGCATGTGGAACAGGAAGTTTCTAAATAGCTCACCAGGTATGTATTTGGCAAGCAGTACACCAACACTTGAAGTGTGGTTAAAAAAAAAAAAAAAAAAAAAAGCCAACACTTTTTACATCACTGAAAGTTTAATAAATATTTATTTCTTCAGGGACCTCCTATGTTAATGAAATCTGTCTGCTCTTGTTTGAATCTTTAAAACTCTTGTGTTAAATTATAATGCTGAAGTAGCGTCTCTGAAATTGCACCACTGAGAGCAAAGCAAATACAGAGCATAAGTGGGGTTTGTGTCTATTTAACAGCTTTTATATGTCCATTAAGTGTTTGTTTTCTGCTTTACTAATCACTCCAACTCCCATAATAACTGGACGAAAGAGGAAATCACAATTTCAAATGCCACCATTTCTCTGGTTCTTCGGAGTTAAAAGGAGGAAGCAAGATTAGATGGCTTTCTCAAATGTCTTTCCCTTCTGATAATCACACCAAAATCACATTTCTGTGCACATTAAGTAGGCAGACAGCTCATCAAAAGATTGTGCTATTTGTTTAGTATCAGGAAGCAATTCCATTTACGGTATAATAGTGGCTTGAACTAATGTTTCATTGCTGCTCTCATTTTCTAAGACCTTGTGCCTTATCCTCAAAACTTTTTCAACTACTGGTTGCACAATTTGCTCTTCTGGAGGTTAACTTTCCAGACCTGAAATGAGGCAGTACTGATAGGCAGACTAATGCTACACATGCCAAAATGCCTTTGGTGCAAAATGTCATATGCCAGGAGAAACAAAGGTCGCAATCTCATGCTGAAAGGAGTCCTATTTAGAACACTCTCTTTACAGCAGATGAACACACTTCCCCACTTCAAATCGTGCTTTAACAGGATTGTAGATTTGGACTTCCATGTTTCAGGTCAATGCTGTACATTTTATTTAACTGACTTTCATCTAGATAACCTCCTGATATACTTGCCAATCACAGCTACTTTATAATGCTATGAATGCTACGGAAATAAAGCCTGCAGCAGCTTAACACTGTGGTCATTCCTCATGTTCATGACCAATTACATGTGTTCCTGTATTGTGTGACCATGAAAATGCAACCAGTAGGGCACATGAAATCTACGATTCTGCTCAGTTATATAAAACCAACCCAGTGAGAGGTGGAACAAGTGGGTTTAGAGAGTCAAAATACTATCTTTTAATTCCTGGTCCCAGCTTTGTATTACACTACTGCCATTTTACTGCTTCTTTAAAAAAAAAAAAAAAAAAAAAAAAAAAGATTTCAAGCAGGAGTTGATTCCAACAGATCTGGAAATCTAGTCTTTGCAAATCAAATTGACTACAGAATAACTCAAATTCCTGTAATCCTATGAGGGATTTAAAATCTTGGAGATGCAGCTTCATTTATAGAACCTTTCCTCCAAATGAAACCTGGAATACTCAGCTCTCTGTTCCATATGAAACCTTTCTTCAAGAGTTGTAAGGCTCTTGAGGCAGCTAAAGTGAGAGTGAAAGACGTTCCAGAAGTGCCAGCAGAGAATAAGAAACTGAAAATAGCCACAAATGGGAGTTCTACCAGTGGTGCAATCACGATTCTTAGCCAAACCACCTACAAGGGATGCTGGTGGTACCTCATATTCTCCTAGTGGAGAACTGAACTTTCAGTCTGGACAAATGCATGAGCCTGAGGTGTTGATAGGGGTGGTGTTCAGATTACTGGAAATCTAGGTTCTCAATATTTATGATATACTGATATTGCCATTCCAATGCCACATTATATTTTGACAGAAAGTCTTTAAGTTTCAGCCTAAAGCTTTGTTGTCTATTGATTTCTGAATTTTCAGCTTCGTATCCTAAATGTGTCTCAATTTATCCAGACTAGAAGTACATCTGTTCACTATTTGGTATGTCAAATATTAGGAAGTATGCACTGAAGAAATATCCAGACCAAGTTGTCAGCCTACACACAAAAAGAAATAAAACTGTAATAGAAGAACTAATTTCACCACTGTGATCAGTCTGGCAGATCTTTCCACTATTATTCTCTTGTCCAGGATGCACATTGTCATGATGTCAAAGGGCCTTTCATACACATAAAGCCAGTAAAAAGGTGGTGGTGAAACCCATCCAGCAGACACAATACTGATGCCAATGATCAGCTGCCACAGAATGAAAGAGAAAGGAAATAATATCTTTCTGATGATCCATCACTCTACAGATGGAAGAAAAGATTTTAGTGCACATCTCAAAATGACAATCCATTTTCATCATTTCATTTCCACTGAAAATTAGGTGATATATGACAACGCTACAGTGGCACTTTAAAGAGGAGTACCAGTCCTTCCTGTGGAAGGACACAAAACTGTGGCACATACTGGAACTTCACTTACTAGAATGCCATCATTTCTATTTGTTGTTGTAGGCCTAAGCAGGACAAAATAGGCTTATACATGTCCTGGCCTGCCCAGACATGTTTTTCTACTCTCCCTCCTTCCGTTTTGGGAAGAAGCAACTGTGGGGAATAAGACTAAAAAATCTGGAGCCACTGAGTCTGAGAACAGTGGCCTGCCCAGACTTGTTTTGAACCCTGCGCTAAACAAGGCACACGTGGTTGCCTTGTGCAAGGCTGCACTCTGCCCAAATTTGGGTAAAGCAAGCCTATGGCTTCACCTAATATGGTCAAGCTTGGCTAACTGCCATTCTGATTGGCTATTCTGTGTCCAAGGGCCCATTAGTCTCAGGCTATATGGATAAAAGGAGATGAGCAGGGAGCACAACGTGTGCTCTGCCATTGTATTCAGGTGCTCTGCCATTATATGTGTGCTCTGCTCTCTATCCGTGCTCCTATTGCCTTATATTCTGAGCTGCGTGGAACTCCAGCGACCAGGATCATGCTCTAAAGCCTCCACACGATCGGCTTGCACAGCCAGCATGACTTTGAAACCTTGCTCCAAATAAATGACCTAGATACGGGAAAAAAAACGTTGTCAGGAAAATGTTAAGAGAGACACAATTCTGGTGTATCAGCTGCTTCCTGATTTCACTTCATCTTGTTGAAGTATATTCTTCTCAGCACATTTCAGGCAAAAGTTTTGTGTGTTAACCGCTGAACCTAGTAACCACTCACCAAATTTGCTATTCCATTTTACAGAAAAAGAATATTAGATACAGCTATCACACCTACAGGTGACTACATCACTGTCTGGACAACACATCTTTTACATATAAAATTTCAGTAAAAAATATTCCACATGCTCCATGTTAATCCAATACTTTGCAAGTAGATGCAGTTGTAACTGCTTTAAATAAGCATCAGATATTTGGTATAAGTGCTTCTTAAAATAAATATAACATAGAAACTCAAATTTATCACAATTTTAAACAACATTTCAAGACATTTTCTATATTGTTGAACAAATTAACACCAAACTTTATTTAAACAGAGCAAGATCAATTTTGCAAAGTAATCATGAAGAGAAAGGTCTTGCACTCTGAACCACTTAAAATGCTCATGTTTGGAATGTGAGAATTTTGATGAGATTGTGCTGAACTGACACAGTAAGTAAGTCTTCATTCCACACTGAACCTTTTCAATTATATTTGCTACTAAAACTATAAAACAAAACAATTACAGAATAATCACATACCTGAGTTAATGAAGTTTATGTGAAATGTGTTTTCTGGAGGTAATGATTCCACTGCTACATCACATCACACTCTGTAGCATGATCAGTACACTTGAGACAACTTTTTGATCCTTCATAGGGAAGAGTATTTGATTTCCAACTTGGGCACTTTATCAAAAACCTCTGGTTATTGAATTGTCTCTGTTTAGGGTAAGGTGCTGGCACCCAGGGAAAGCAGATGTGCTATGTAACACAAATGCAAAGCAAAGACCATAAAAGAGATGAAGGGCAGACAATGCTGTGACTACTGTCACACTGTGATCCAGTCAGGAGATGCAGGTGAGTACAAGTAGAATAATAATTTTCATCCTGGAAATTATATGAAGTACTCAACTTCTGTTCTCCTCTGAGGAGTATATCACTTACTGTACTTATGGGTCAACATGTCCTATTGAGTCACCACAGAAAGTGCTGATATAGAAAGTGTCCTCTAAGTTTCAGTGAATGTCCAGAACAGTGGTCTATAGCCTCAGTAGATTCTACAGCCACTCTGTCAGATCCTTGTTTATGACTGTCTCTGTACCCTACACATCATAACATACATTTTAGATTTTATACTGTAACACATTTTGTGACTAAAACACGATCTACAGCAACCCCTAGAATTATGGAAATTACTTCTCTGAGAGTTACAGTGAAGCAGGAAGACCAAGAAAAACTCTGGAATCAAGTTAAAATAGACTTTTAAAGATGACCTTTAACTGTTTTTGTCACTATCAGAGCACTCAGTATTGGAAATGCTGCCAAAGACTCCAAGGCCACCACAGACAGCAAGACAGCCCTACACAGCATCTTCATGTGCTCAGATGTTTGCCTTGATACTATATACAAGTCAAAATTAGGAACACAGCTTTCTTCTGCTTCATATTGCATAAAATGGGCAGATACTTGGAAAAGTTGTCAGTCTAGAAATCATAAAGACAAAGAATTCACTCTATTCTTTGTTGCCTGTATGCAATGCTAATGATTTCATTCAGACTTTTGAAAAGTGTAAAGGTATGCTTGGACAGAGATCTTTGCAGACAGATATGTAACAGTAAGCACAGGATCCACATTGGGCCATAATACTAAACAGAAAAGAGTGATGTCAATAGAAGTGAAAACATGGCTGTACAGGCTGACTGACTAACACCAATATCTGAATATCGCCAGAATAGTTTTATTTCCTGTAGTTCTTAGAAGTAACTCATTCTGATTACTGAAGATTCTCTGGGGTTAGTCTCTGGGTATAGTATGTTAAATCACATGTTTTAAGAACTAATCAATCTGACATCTCTAAAACTGATGCTTTCCAAAATGAATAAAAAAACAGTAATCTTTAGCACTGACATTTAAAAATAAACAGATAAATAAGTGAAAGGAGGAGACACAGTGAGGCTTTTCACTTTGGAAACTTTCGAAATCACCCATGTATCTCTCCAGTGGAACTCCAAATTATATCCTCAATATTCCATCAAAATCCCTTCTGACAGCAAAATACAGTTTTCAGATCGAGCAGCTAATGTTTGTGTAAGCTAATGACTTCCAGTTATGATGGTAAAGGTCACAGAGATCATGCTTTCAAAACACCATCCTCTGTAGGCAAATGAGTGATTACACACGCAATGGGTTTTACACATACTGCAGGGAGAGAGGCAGACAAACAAATCTGTAATTGTTTCAATTAAATGTTCACAGAGGATTCAGTTTTCACCTTTATTCTACTCTTGTCGCTTCAGTGACTTCAATAGCTCTGTAGAAGCCCAGCTATATTTGCTGCAGCTCAGTGCTTCCTCAACAAGCACAGCTGGTATCCTCCACTGTACTGCTCTGAGCTTCCTAGCAGCAAATAGTTTTTGGTGCAATACCCCCCAAGGAATATGTTTTCCACCACCACTTTTCTTCACTGGAACATTCAAGAGAAGGGCCACAATAATTAACACAGCTTACAGTGTTTCCTCTTTCTATACTGTTTATCTTCCTTCTTCCCACAAAGGGCTTTACAGAATATGGTCTAATTGAGGATGTCCCTGCTGACTGAAGTGGGGGTTGAACTAGATAACCCATGGAGGTCCCTTCCAGCCTAGGGTCATAGAATGGACCATTCTATGATTCTATAATCACGGGATCACAGAATCACAGAATATTAGGGGTTGGAAGGGACCTCAAAAGATCATCTAGTCCAACCGCCCTGCCAGAGCAGGATCACCTAGAATGCATTAGGAATGCATCCAGGTGGGTTTTGAAAGTCTTCAGAGAGGGAGACTCCATCACCTCTCTGGGCAGCCTGTTCCAGTGCTCGGTCACCCCTACAGGAAAAAAAAAAGTTTTTTTCTTATGTTTACACGGACAACTCAGGACTCAAATCAAAGTCTGCTCCAATTCTCATCTTTTCAAATTGCTTTCTCTCTAGATATAATTGTCTGAAATGAAGGAGCTAGGAAAATTAAATACATAGTAATACTCATCAATATTTCACCTGAGTACCACATACATTGCTGAGTTGCAGAGTTGTCTTAATGAAGATCTCCATGTCGGAAGCCTTTTCCCAGAACAGTATTATTATGAGACAGTATTATTTGATAGAAAGCTCCACAACTCCACTTGCTTTGTGGATTACTCAACACAGATGGCTGATAAGTGTTTGAAAATTCTCTTGTTTACTAGTCTCTGCAAGTCTCAACTCACATGTCTAAATGTATCCCTATTAAGGAAAAGTACTTAAGCATGTGTTTAATTCCCAAAGTCCCAGGCTCAAATGCTTTCTGCAGTAAATTTGTTGTAACTGTTCTCGTCTAAAAAAACTGCTTTCCAGAACAGGAGAAGGTTTTTTTCTGAATGAAGGCCACAGCTCACTTTAGAAATATGTGCCTGTCTTACTGAAATAAATGGCACACTGTTATGCTGTGCTAGTGGGAGGTGTCCCTGCCTATGGCAGGGGGCTGGAACTAGATGATCCTTGAGGTCTCCTTCCAACCTTACTATTCTGATTCTATGCTCCCATACCTGGGTGAAGTGAATACACTTCAGCAGTGCAATGCTTACTTCTCACAGCAATGGCTGTGACAGAGGATTGTTAGCAAATGAAGAACTTTCATCTTTTTCATGTCATTTCCAGTCTTTTCCAAAAATTTCAAAATGAGTGGGGGAGGGGAAGCCTGTGTTCTCAAGCTCTCAGACTTCTGTGGATTTCCATAATTCTGGGAAGAACTACAATTTTATGGAGCTGCACTACTCATTGTTAATTTAAAATGAACACAAAACCATATTTTAGAGCTAAATTACCTTTTCAGAACAAGTGTTGCATCATTTTCAAACCATAATTTATATGATTCCAGATTGCAATTCAGAGACCTGGAAGCCAAAATTTTTTGTTTTTTTTTTTTTAACTTACAGTAAAAATTTCTGTATTAATAGCATAGTTTCTGTTCATCAAAGTTCTAATTTCCATTGGGTTTTGGTTATTTTTGGTTTTCAGGTCTATAAATCCTAAATGTGCCTTTCATTTAATTTTTCCATACTTGAAGTACATCTGTTCAACATTTGGTCCATGAAATACTAGGAGGTATGCTCAGAAGAAATATTCACTTTACTTGTCAGCCTGCAAAGAAAACACAACAAATCTGTACTAAAGTTTTTCCTTTCAGTAGCACTCATTTAACCAGATAACTCCCACACTTACTAAAAACACATCCATGATTTAATTGACACGAGGATAGTACTGTGCCTAAAACACATAGTAAAATATAGATTCCAGTTTCAAACTCTTCGAATTATAAAGGACAATAGGACTATATAATAGTTTCTTCAGTCTATCTTAGCACAAGGTATGCTAGGTTAGAACTTCTTTGTATAAAATCTGTGCCCTCTTTTCTTAGGTCTCTCATTAGCTAAGATACTGAATTAGTGTAATACTTACTCTCTGCAACATCTGTAAAAAGCCCCTATACTTGGAGGATGGTGTCCCTGCCTGTTTCAAAAATATTTCTCTTTATTTAAAAGTAAAAAAAAAAAAAGGCATTAGAACTAAAAATTATCTGTGCTGGTTTGAGGCTAATTGGAATATTTTAATGAGAGAAATTAGATCATTGGTTGTAAAAAGAAAATAATGATGAAGTCTATATCATTGATTGTTTGCCTAGAGAGATAAAAAGCTAACATGTAAACAATTTTGGCCACTTTGGTTTGTGTCACTGGATCTATTCACTTACTCTTAAATCTGTGTGCTGGTTTGAGGCTAATGGGAATATTTTAATTAAAAAAAAAATTAGACTATAGGCTATGAAAAAAAAAAACAATGGTGATGTCTACTTCACTCATAGGCTTGCTGAGATGTATAAAAATAAGGACACAAACATAGATAAGACAGAGTCTCTCTGTTGGAGTTGATGTGTTTTCTCCCTGGGCTTCTGCTGTGTAACCCAACTAATCTTCTGCTCTTAACTCCCCTGGCCGATCCTCCAAACTCACCTTGCATGTAAGGCAGACCCTGGGATAAGGTAGAGGGGTGGAAAGAAGGTGGAAGGGTGGTTGGGAGCCCCTCCCGGGGACTCCGGTTTCTGGGAGGAGTATCATGTTTCTGTATTACCTTCAACTTGTATATTTCTGTAAGTGCTAAGCTGTAAATATAGCTTCATTCCTTAACTTCCAGCAGGCTGAGTCTAGTCTGGGTGATTTTCATAGAGTATGTGTATGTAGGGGGGAGGGGTAACTCCAAAACCATCACACTCAGCTCTAATATCTCTCCACTAAGAAATAACAAGTAAGCTTTGCTGGCCTTTTGGTTTTTGTTAGCCTGTCTGGGAAGGGAGATAAAGAGGGAGTAGCTTTGAGCTCTTCTAGGCAGTTTTCTTTTGTCTGGGAGGGAGTTTGGATTTCTGTATTATTTCTAATTTGTATATAATTGTAAATAGTTGTAAATATATTGTATATATATGCTTGTAAATTTTGCTTTGCTGTAAATGTAGCTTCATCTTACTTTCAAACCATCTGAGCTAGCCTGGTAAATTTCAATAGTAGGGGGGAAAGTTCCTAACCCACCACATTATCTCTCTCCTATAAATGGTGATAAAGAAACATTGAATAGAGCTAAGCTTAGCACTGTCACTTAATTCTGTTGAAACCTAGAAAATAGCAGAGCAAATGTGGCAAATGCTGGTGGAAGTCATACTAATTTAGATTAATAGGAATGAAAAGTAGCAGTACTTATATATTTTACATTTGTAACAAATAATGTCAGCTCCTCAGTAATCGATTCCAAAATGTGTTATTAAAAAAAAAAAAAAAAAGGAAAGAAAGAAAATTAACCCATTTAGTTCTAAGTTCTAAGTTTTAGTGGAACTGCTTCTCCACTTATGTGATGGAATAACAAAGTTCAGCACCTGGCCAAGGCACTGACTTTTCTTCAAGCTGATATAAAAATACACAAGGATACAAAAAAACTACAAGCCACACCTTTGAACACTAGTCAAGTCAATAATACTTACTGGCAAATACACCTTTCTTAAAGCTAGACTGTAAGATTTCTTAGTCTGAAACAATAGCAATGCCTCCAAGCGAAAATTGACTGCTATTTGTAAGAGCCACTGAATATCTCAGATCACTTTCTTACTTGCTAGGGAGTGATATAAACCCAAGAGTGTCTCCTGAGCCTACCTCTTCTTTCTCAGAGCACACAACACCTTCTGGTGCCAAGATGGGACCATATGTGGGCCTTGGAAAATTTTAGATGAGGGTAAGATGGAACTGTGAATCTATTTGAAGTCATGCACAGACTTTTTCAAGGACTGCACTTAGCCACGTGCCAGATCTTGGCCTGTGACCACAGGTTTTGTCCTGACAGAAGAATTAAGCTGAGAATGCAAATTATCAGAGGTAGTTACAGCACCTACCCATAAAACAATAAGGAAATCTCATCTTCTCTGGAGGAACAACTGTAACCTGAAGCTGACTGCACTCAATACTTGCAGTCTGAAGATACCAATCCCATTAGTGAACAATTTATAGCCCTTTCTTGTGTGAAGCTTCTCTCCTGAGTCATTGTAGTGAGTTGCAAGTAGTGGAAAATGGGGAGCTATGAATCAGAAATTTTCCCAAGGATCTTTGTAACAATTTGCTTTGAGACAACTAGATTCATTCCCCTTATGTTCCCCTGCAGAGAACTTTTTTTCTTCAATCTTCCCCCTTCAAGAGGTCAAGGGAAGATTGGTTATTGCAAGTAAATAAAAGAGTATGGGATCTTATCAAGCCTTGGATACTTTCATCTTAGCTCTTTTAACAATAGGGATACTATTTCCCAGAGACTCCCATATGTAGAGGAGACTGAACCCCTTCTGAAAGACAGTAATGCACAGAGCAAATTCCAGCCTCCTTTCTAATACAATCCATTAAGTATTACCCAGTGAAATGGCTCTGTTACCAAGGCCCAAGATATGTTCTCTGGTCATATCATTTATTACTAGACACTGCTGCTTTCTTACTGGAAAATATGAACCACACCAAGAAAACTATACTTGGTACTTAGGGAGACATCGTTCTCTTATTTAACAGTCATGTGTGTATTTTTTTGATAGGAAGAAAAAAAAACCAAAAAACCCACCCCCTTTAGTTATGCCATTCTAATATCATACAAAAATATTTGATTCTTCCCTTCTGGGTGCAATCCTGTGGTAACTGATATTTTTTTCTTTATTTTTATGTGTGCTTGTAACTGCTCAAAGTAGTAACAGTGCCTTCTTCAAAACTGTTCTTTAAAACTGCCTGTGTCCAGTGTCTATCAGAACCAAATTGAATTCAAGTAATTCTTGCAGAGGGATTAGTCAGAATTCCATCAGACCATGACTGCTTGCCCAAAAGGTGGATTCTAGACATAAAAATTGATTTTCCTCTTCGGATTTGGCAACATCATGAGTTTGACACATTGATAATTTTCCCTGATCTCCTTTTCCAGTTTTTTTGGCTTCTCAGTCTCCCTTATTAAAAGTACTTTATCCATATATTAGCTTATGAAAACAGGATTGCTTTTGGATAGAACTGGTAAAAAGTGCTGGAAAGTTTGTAATCTGAACTCCCCAAGTGAAATAAAATTTGCAGACAGAAATTGCTGTTATGGGGCATAATAAGGAGAATGGAGCTATTTTTATTTTTATAATATGCCACCATGTTCTGTACTGCTCCATATCATGGAATACATATTACTTTTGAGAAGTAATGACAAAACTTGTAAGAGATACAAAGAAACTGCTCTGAAGGGTTTCTACAAAGTTTTGAAATACATTTTTATTCTGCCTCCAAACACCCTCAAACAGCTCATCCACTCATCTTCCTTGTAAGTACAACTGGCCTTATATGCATTAAGTTCTAGAGAAAGAAATTTCTCTGTCTTTTCTCATCACACCCTCAAAGCATCCACTTATAAGTGTCATTGCTTCCTATGATAAAACTTCAACAATCATCCTATTTATATCCTTAATGAATCCCAGAATTGTTTGCACTGGCTGGTGTGTCACATCATAGAAGAACAGTAAAGGCTGATACACACCCCCACAAAATAAATTGGAGCATACCTCAGGAGCATGGTGGCCTACATGCATGAATCCAAGCAGAAATACTGACTTGCTTCTGAAATAGGGAGCTGCAATCTAGAAGCTGTTTAGGACTACTCAGCTGTCCTAACTCTTTGGAAAAGGATACCTGCATGATACATTGTCCTAAGGAGCTCCAATTGAACTTCCATCTGCCCAAGAGTTCTTCTCCCTTCATCTGTTTCTTCCTGGTGCCATCTACACCAAGGTCACCTAGGTGGGAGGTCCATTTAATTTATTATTCAAACATTTTAAAAGGTACAGGTTCGGTTTAGATATTTAGTGAGCCAATGGTCACACCACTTTATGGAAAGTACAAACATTTTAATGGTCAATATTTAGCTCCATGAAATGTAATCCCAGTAATTTTTCAGCATTCCTTATTACTTTAATTTTCTGTTACCATTTAGCCCCCAATACTAAAGCTTTCTGGATTACAAATTACCTGAAAACCACAACATTTAATGACATTAGATTAAACTTGCTAGATTTTTTTTCTCCCTCACAAAGCTAAACATAGTATAAATTCTTTTAAAATTTTATTGCACATTTTATGCTTTGAGAAGTACTGAAAGTACGTGGTTTCCACCAAGTACACATGACTCAGAGGAATAAAAACTGCAGTTAGGCTTGTAAAAAGTGTATTATTTTTAAAACCCTAACTCAATGTAGCGGAAAAGTCTTGTATGTCTTTACCTCTTTTATAGGATAATATTAAGTGCAACCCCAACTCTTTACAACAATGTATCATCTGTTTCAAATTGGAGGGAAATCAACTCTCTAATATGGTAAAAGTAACATGTAAGTTAATTTTCTAATTGAACTCTCTAGTCTTGGACTGCCTGCAGTAAACCTTGACAATTTGAAACCCAGGCAAACTCTGGTGTTTTGGAGAGTGAATTGAATGCTACTAATTATACTCAGTTAACTATTCCCACCACTGCAAAGGAAGAGCAGTTACCTGCATACTCGACATCCAGTATGAAAAAGACATAATACTGTTGAGAATTGAAACATGATATTCAGAAAATTCTGAGCCCTGGTTCTCTGCAACATCCACCCATGCAGTACTACAAACTAAATGACAACACTAGCATATGCATAGGACAGGACTTTTCAAACACTTGCAGCCTTTGGGTTTTTTTTCCCCTCAAACAATGTTAATGACAAACCACAGTGGAATTCAAGTGCTTGTGAGACAACTTGTGAGATTTTGAATTAAGATTCTGAGGAGGAAAAAATCCACAACACTACTTTTAGTGGTAGAGCTATATTTTACCTACTCAAAGCCCACTACTCAAAGCAATGAGGATATATGCATGGTATCTCTCCCTGACTGCTTTATTACAAATTATTATTATGGAGTACGTGCGTTCAACTGCAATGTGCAGTCTACAAACTATGCACAAATACTGTGCACAAGCATTAACCATGGATACGGCTTAGAAGGTTTGAAGTCCCCATTTTTGGAGATGTTGACATCAAAACTCCCTATAAAGACAAGGTTACAGGCACTCAGCATATCTAATGAATAGAACTGTGGTATTTAATGCATATGAGAAAGAAGAAAACGGTACCCTTTGCTGAAAGTCCTTTCTGTCTCTACTGAAGCTGTAAACCATGTGACCTCACTTGATGTTCTCTGTACTTTAGAAAATCTCTTCAGGATAGAGCTGTCAACATAAAAAACTTTCACAAGCCATATCATCAGGGTAACACAGATGTAACCCTGTAACTGCTGAATAGTTACAAAGCATATGAAAATGAACTTCGGTTAGAAGGAAGAAATTGTATTCAAATTCCTACATATTAAAAATAATACAAGAATGCATATGTTTGAGTGAGTTTATCTCATACAAAGCTGAAAGGTGGGGGAGGGGAAGGGGGAGGGACAGGAAAGAAAAGTGAAAATAAGGGAATTTTATTTTTCCTCTAGCCAGTAGAAGAAAGAGCTCTAGTCTGACAGACAGTGGCCAAATATATTGTTACCACATATAAGTCCCCCAGTTAGCAGGAAAAGTCTCATTAATATTGTGTATGTATATTGGCTCATAGTGGGTTTACTATGGCCCAAATTTAGATGAGAATTTTTTTTCCCTGAGATCAATGATCTTTGGTTGCATCATGGCCAAGGCTTATTCCCAGTTTCCGTTCCAGGATAAATCTCACAAATCCAGATTTCAATGGTGGGTTTAAATAAGCTTCAACCATGAGAAGAATGCCTTTATTGAAATATAACTATGTGGACTTGTACTCCGTGCAACTTGGTTTTCCAAAATGAAGTCCATTTTTTCTCTACAAAAATGAAACAATCCCAGAATTAATTAAAAAAAAATATGAAAAGATTCATTGCTACAGCTAGTAATCTGCTCTGTTCTTCTTGCTGTAGTACAAAACCGTTATCTGCATTTTGCAAAAGATGTAGACAACATAACAGAGGGTTTGGGGGTTTTTTTTCACCAAAAAATGGAATCTTCTTGTTAAGATCTCTTCTTAGAACGGGTCTTCTGAAACCATGACAATTTCTTGCATAGACATGTAACAATAAAGTATGATTTCAGTTGGACAGCAAATAGAAATATCCTTTAAATGTGTAAGAGAAAGAGTCTTTCTTAGCATACTACCCTGCTACCCAAGTTTACACAGTAGATGGAAAACTTGATAGTCCAGACTGAGGTTCGAAATGTATGGAGGAGAATTAATCCACAATAACAGCTTCAGAAACAAGGCATGTGGGAGAAAGTGGACAATTGACGTGTATTAACAATTTCTGTGGTCAGGTACTGTGTGCTTCTTCATTTGCCCTTTCAAGGGTTTGTACCTTTAAGTCAATGAGGATATTCATGGGTTAATTTTCCAGTTCTTCACTTATTTGGTTCTCCCCTCTTAGTCACAGTTTACTACTGAGATTTATTTAATAGGCACTAAGAGAGAAACTCTGCTTGCAAGCAAATGGCAAAAGGCAGTAAGCAGCTCTGATACACATTCTGTGTGGGTTGAGTGGTGGGGGAAAATTAATAGGAGAGAAATAGCTCCAGCCAAACTGGACTTCAAGGCCTTTCCACTTTGAAAGCTGTGGCTTTTAATATCTTGTCACAAACGCAAGAACGTCCCCCACACTTCAGTACTGCTGAACAAAACGAGTTAGGAGGACCAGATAGGTAACTTTTCAAGGTCTTTTCCACCCTTACTCTCTATTATCCTGTGAAATAAGTCTTTGAGTTCAGCTAAGTAGATGGTTTCATATCTTCAGTTTTTGACTGAAGAGGAGAAGCTAGCCGGAAAAGTCTGAGGACTTACATATAGTTCAATCCTTGTCAAAACAGAGAAAACAATAATATAGAAGCAACTGAATTGAGGCAACTGGGAAGAAGGGCTGCATAACTTACCAGCTCTCAAGGAGCCTCTGTCAAAAGGTTACTACACCTTCTTCTGCTAAACCTGTATGTATACTGGCTGAGTGCTGTGTATGGACCTGGAAAAAATGCGTGATCCACATAACCTCAAATGAGCACTGTTCCATCATCCACAAATTTAACTCCCTGACAGAAATAGTTACATTTGCCTCTTTGTCCTTTCCCTCTCTGGAACTTCACATTGAAAAATTCAATGGGAGAAATTATAACAGGGTCCTCCCCTCAAAACTTGTAAGTGACTCCCAACTCTCAACTCAAGTCTGACACAGATGGATAGGACAGTAGAGAGTTTCATATCAATGTTTCTGTCTTTACTTAGAAAAATAGATAATTGTAGACTATTACTCCCAACCCATTATTCTTAATGATCAACACAAGCAGCACCCTTGCTTTGCAGAATAGTCAATGATACTGCCACAGCTCATCTGAAAAAAAACACCAACACATTGCAGAAAGAATGGGAGTACAGATATTGAATTGAGCTGTAGAAGTTAAAACTCATTTGCATCATATCATTCATAGACCTGTGGCTTTCACCAGACCTATAAAAGGGCTTGGAGAGCTCAGAAAGAAGGATCTTCTTTCCAAAGCCAGAAATTTCCTCAAGTTACAAAGAAAGCACAGAAATGCGTATTTTAATGTCCACTGAAAAGAGACACCTAAGTCAAACTGTAAGGATAATTTTGTCTCCAGTACCAGACACTGACCATCACAAGACACAGGTGTGCAGATTAAGTTATCACTGTCCTCTACAGCTTGCCCTGGAGAGGAGCAGTATGGTCTGCAGAAAACTAAAATGCCAGTTTGGTTGTTCTTACAGTAGCAGCACACTGCATTACTAGTCTAATGGCTTTAATTAACAACTCTTCTTCATCTACTAATCATCAACACAGCCCTAAGAAAGCTGCAGAGCTACATTTAGCAGAGCACAACCACCAGAAATGGTGTCTACTCAAAGCTAGGGAACAGCAGTAGAACTGCATAGTTGAAAGAAGGAAAAGAAGAAAGTGCCATATGGCTTATACTGAGAAGCCGGGAAACAGACATCTTTCTAGTTAGTGTTATCTCTGCATATTTTTTTCTCTTTAATGAGGGAAACCAAATCTCATCCTGCAATACTGATAGCTGCAAATGCAGATGAAGTTGGGCTGTGTCAAATCAAAAGGACAAAACAGTCTAGGTGCAGAGCCAACTGTAGTGCACACTATTCATGTTATTCCATGGAGAAATGCTGTAGAAATGCTCTTCAAATGCCATTTGAAGAGACAGCACTGGCAGCTCTGCAGAGATCTCACTTACATTGGCTCTAATTTTAGGTAATCTTAGACTGTAGGTGAAATGGGAGACAGACAAGAAAGGGGGCTGGGTCTGCTGCCCTCACATGAGTAACACACTGAGGGGCATTGCCAGGGTACCAGGGGACTTTAAAAAGCATTAGGGAGCTGCCCGCAGCTGCCATGTGAAGAGCCAGCACCGGCAGCCTCCCCTCAGGAACACATCTGCTCAGTACCAAAATAAATGGGCATGTCTAGGCATAATGGTCTCCACACAGCAGAAGAAGACCCTGCTTCTGATCCCAGCCACAGTGGAGGTGGGAATCCAGACAGAGCCTCCACAGACTGAAGTGATGATGCAGGTTCCAGACTCTAAGAACACAGATGTCCAGACCACTGGCTGCTGAGAATGTCTGAGCTTACTGGTAGTAGCAGAGAATAGTGCAAAAACACCTGCATGCAGTGTGAACAGGTGAATGGCCTGCTCTGTGTGGTGGCAGAGCTTCAGGAACAAGTAGATAGACTAAAGAGCATTTGAGAAAGTGAAAAGGAAATAGATTGATGGAGTTATACTCTTCAATCTCTAAGACACCAGGAGTCAGAGGAGCCTGATGCTACCTATTATCAGGCAGGAGAAGGAAGTCACTAAGCAGAAGGAATTGGCCTAAGGCGGGGAATGGATACAGGTCCCTGCTCAGGGAGGTAGGTGAACCCCTCCCCACTCTCCCTCACCTCCCCAGTTACCCCTCCACAAGATATACAGAGCACTGGAAGTTGAGAGGCAGAATCATGAAGCACCTGCATCCCACATCTGTCAGGTGGAAGACAGATGCCTAAATGGAGGGGGTGAGAAGTGGCAGGCAGGGGTCGAGCACACATAGCAGACTCTTCCACAAGGAAGAAGAGTTCTGTTTTTTGGAAGCATGCTGCTGGAAGGAGCAGAGGGCCCAATATGCAGAGTTGACCTTCATCATAGGGAAGTCTGCAGTATTCCTGGAGCCTGAATCAGAGATATCACTAGAGAACTCCCCATCCTGCCTACACCTGAAAGTCTCCTGCCAAGATGGAAGTCCTAGAGATACACAGATCATCCAGAGGAAGCAGGATAAGGTCAGAGATTGTCTGCCTCCTTTCCCCAGCAGCCTGTGAAGCCTCGGAAGTATCAGAAGCCTCAGCAGCTAAGACATTGACAGAATTCCCTGAAAGCATTTCAGGTACAGTCTGAAGCTGTAGCTAGCCCCACAAGTCGGGTCATAATTATTGTGAGTAAATATTCAAAGCCTCTCTCTAAGAAATTCTGTAACTAGACTTTATTGTGCCTTTCTGCCTTAATAGCAGAAAGGAGCCTCTCAAGTCTCCTGGTGAGCAAAAGGTATAATTGAAACTAAGAACTTCTTTCCAGTTCTAATGTTTGCATTTGGTAGTTATTTCTTAAAGTGTTCCTGTTTTGCTTGTTCCCTGTGTGCACAAATTTCCAAACCGTGTGTTTCAAACATTGTAAATAAGTTTTCTGGTGAGATTTAATGTTAATAATCAATATTCATAGTTATTAACAATCCGTGTCTAGGTATTAAAATTAATATAGATTATTAATTTTGCACAATTCATAACAAGGACAGCAGGACTGATGATAGCACATGGGAAAGGTTTATCTCTTAGGGGGAAAAGGATTCTAGGGCGAGAACTAGCAGGGCTCATTCATAAAGCTTTAAACTAGAATTGAAGAGAGATGAGGTTGTTTCTGAGTTTGCACTAGTGGAGTAGCGTTCTAGTGTTACTGCAGACCAGAAGGCCTCCCACCCCACCAGGGTAGAATGGGTGTGCTCAGCTCACTTCCTGCAATGCCTGTACACCAATGCACACAGCATGGGGAATAAACAGGAAGAGTTAGAAATCCATGTGCAGTCAAGGGATTATGATCTGATGGCAGTTACAGAGACATGGTGGCACAGCTCATGTGACTGGAATGTGCTCATGGATAGCTATGTCCTTTCTAGGAAAGACAGGTCAACAAGGCGAGGTGGTGGAGTTGCTCTTTATGTGAGGGAGCAACTAGAATGTGTTGAGTTCTGTCTAGGGGTGGACAAGGGGTGAGTTGAGAGCTTGTGGGTGTGAATTAAGGGACAAGGCTAGCATGGGTGATACAGTTGTGGATGTTTACTATAGGCCACCTGATCAGGATGAGGAAGCTGATGAGGTGTTCTATAAGCAGCTGACAGCAGCCTCACAGTCACAGACTCTGGTACTCATGGGCAATTTTAACTATCCAGACACCCAGCCACAGTCCAGGAGGTTCCTTCAGTGCATCGATGATAACTTCTTGATGCAAATGTTGGATGAGCCAACTGAGAGGAGCACTATTGGACCTGATGCTCACCACCTGGATGTGTTTCTGTGTGATCTGGTATGAGTGATCCTGCTCTGGCAGGGGGGTTGGACTAGATGATCTTTCGAGGTCCCTTCTACCCCCTGACATTCTGTGATTCTGTAGTTCAAGAGATCAGATAGAGTTTAACATTTTATTGCATGAGATTTTCTTTAAAAGCCCTGTTTGACTTTCTGATTTCTCTTCAGCGACAAGCTTAATATCTATATTAAGAATGCTGCATCAATAACCATATACAGAAAAGTGAATTTTGAATGTGCTTTCAATGAAAAGCAATTTTACAAGGCATCTTGGGAAGTATCTTCAGTGAGCTACACAGGGTATTAGCCACCTGACTTGCATTAGCATCAATAAGACATGACAGTTACACCCCTGCACACTGAGCTAACAATCTATTTGCTTAGACTGAATCCTCAAATTTTAAATACAATTTAATAAAGACCAAGAAAAGTATTACTGGAAATACGAAAGTATGCAGCGGTTGCAAGTGATCTGAACTGAGAGGATCTTGTAGGTACTTTGCATATTAGATATGTATGGATAAAGAGGTGTGCTTAGATTAATGTTCAGCAGTGGCAGGCCCAAATATCTGTCAGCAGTAACTTCCACTACTTGCATGCTCTGTGAGAATATTCATATAAATAATTTCTGACTATGCACTAGACCCCAGACAGGGCTAAAAGTGCCCCTGTTGTAGCTGGTATTTTGCAGTGACACCTCATTTATTCTAGAAGAGCACAACTGCACTTTCTGCAACCCCAAACCATGTTCAGTCTACTCTTTTCAAAGCTGCACCATGAACAATATTTGCAAGGTACAGATATTTTGTAAAAATGTCTATAAGAAAAAAATAGACCTCGTGTCTCCTGAAGTGACTATTATTTTTTTTCACATTGTGATAAACAAGTAAAACTTTTCAAACAAATATTTAAAAGCCAATATATAACCAAAAATTTAGGACCACTGCACTCATTTTTCATTAAAAAGTTAGGCTTGAATTTCAGCAATTAGAGGAGTGGGCAAATCTGTCACTCCAACATCCTTTGTCTGCACCTGAATTAGCTGTCCTCTGGAGCCAGGATAGCCAAATAGAAGGACTTTAACTTCTATGCACATATTCACTGCTGAACTTTCTGCAATTCACACCTCAAGTAGAGCATAGAACTAATGATTTTCCCTGTTTAGCAACGTTGCAGCTACACAAAATATTGGAGTTAGATCACCCTAAGGAGTTTGTGATTTCCTGAACTGATAGATGATCTCACTCACAAAGGAATTCAAAATTGCACATTTTGAACTGAAATCCAATCAGCACACTGTTAGTGTGCACTCCTGGTGAGGAATCCAGACTTTGTAAATTGCCCTCAATTAGCAATTCCAGTTCTCAAAAATATCTTCACATCTTTTTGTTACAGCCTCCACCTATTTGCCTAGACTTCAAAGGACAAAGATGTACAACAGAATCAAAGAAAATAAAGTTATTGTTAAGGTTAAACTTTCCTGTGATTTATGCTTACTTCTATTTTTATAGGAATAGGAAAATAAATAGGAATAGGAAATAAATTCCCACCTTCTCTGCAATCAGCTCTCATGATATTGCTCATCATTATGGAGGAATAAGAGAGACCTGGAATAACCCAATCAAGGAAAAAGGGGTTGAAAATGTTTAATAAGAACATATAATGAGATTATACAGAGAAGAACGAATCTTGTTAACTGCAAATCATAGCTAAACAAGTTGATAAAAGACAAAGTACTCAGGAAAACTGAAACTAGTTGTTGAGAAGCCACTTTTGCTATTGCTTTGTACATCCCAGCCATTCTACAACTTGACTAATCTGCCTGCCTATAATAAATGAATTACTTGTTTGGGTTTTTTTTATGAGTTCAACATGTGTTGAACATGCAACTGGAGAATAAAGAACCGTCTCCCACAACCTCCCTATATGTGTGGTGCTATTTAAAGAGCCAAATCAGTTCTTCCATTTTTTAAGTCGTATATTGACATTATAGTATAATAAATCTGTGAACATTTTTGTACACTATAGCAATGTAGTGCCCTTTCCTACTTGCTTCTCACCACTTGAACACAAGAAATATCCCCATCTGCAAGTTGAAATGTGCTACCCAACTGAGTTAAATGTTGTTCAATAGAGGGTCAAGGAAGAAGTACACCATATGGTCCTTACGTACTACACATTTTTCATCGCTAACTTAAATAAAGCTCTTTTTCCCTTCTTTCAGTGCTGTTAGAGGGAAAGACAGGATTCTGTAAACAAAACAAGGCAAAGGTGAAGTACACTCGTTTATCCAACTATTAGGTCGTTCTAGCACGTACCTCCCAAAGACCATCGTTAACAATTCAAAAGCACTACAACCTTGCTCCCCTCAGCAACACTCTTTTAATGCCTGCTGAGCCTTGACTACAGCACCCCACAGTGGACGACTGCCATGAAACCAGGACTCGGGAAACTGAAGATTTAATTTTTCCCCTCAGTGTTGCTTTTTATCCACACTATGCCCCCAAGTAGATAATGAACTCACCCAGTTATGTTTTACATCCACTGAAACTTTACATTCATGCATCATGCCATTGCAGTGCCTCACAATATGGAGAAGACCAAGTTGCTTGCTACTGCTCTGGCTGTGCCAAAGACCTAAAGATTAGAGTGAAACAGGAATGTGAAGGCACTCCTTCATCCTGTGCCTGAAAACCAGCTTCACAAGTGGAGCATGCAGCTCGTCAAGTATTAAAAAAGCTGGGCTCACCACCTCGTAAGACTGAACATGTGTATATATATATATATATATATATATATATAAAAAATATATAAAGGAGGTATCTAAACTATGCCATCATATTTACTATATCCTGCTCCCACTGAACAACAAGGATTATAAATTCATTGCTACTGCACAGTATTATAACATTTAGCAAATTACCCAAATGGCCAGTTATTACTGAAAATATGTTTGGTTTTGTGATGGTTTGGGAGTTCCCCCCCACACACACTTTGTAAAATGACCCAGACTAGAACTCAGCCAGCTATATTTACAGCTTAGCACAATAAACAAGCAGATATATACACTATATAAAGAAATATTTACAGAAATATACAAGGTAAAGGTAATACAGAAACACAACACCCCTCCCAGAAATCAGAGACCCCAGGAGGGACTCCCAACCACCCTTGACCTTCTCCCCACCCCTATACCTTACCCCAAGGTTTGTCTTACGTGCAAGGTGAATTTTTGAGGATCAGCCAGGGTGGGTTAGAAGGAAAGTGGTTAGTGAGGTTACTCAGCAGGGAGAAGGAAGCCAGAAGCTGCTAGACTGTCTGAGACACTGTGCCCCAGAGACTGACTTATCTTTGTTTTTAGTACTTTTTCTTAAACATCTCAGCAAGCCTATGAGTGAAGTAGACATCACCATTGTTTTCCTTTCACAGCCTGTAATATAATTTTCTCTATTAAAATATTCCAATTAGCCTCAAAGCTCAAAAGCTTGACTGAACATGTATACCTGTTTCTCCTATCAAGATAGTCATGTGGTGAGTAATTAAAACTAACAACCAATTATCAGAATTATTATTGGGAACATTACAAACTAGGCATTTGTAATGGCTTTAATGAAAACAACAGTTGACTTTATAGGTCTTTCCGGCACTGTGTCACACAGAGATTATTGCAATGCAGCTAGAACCAAGTGTGATGCAGTATCCTGCTCAAGCCCCAGAAATGCAAAATGTTAACAACTGGCTAAAAAAAGAAAAAAAAAAAAAAAGGAACTCTGAATAATCACATAGTAAATAACTGTTAAGTCCCAGTGCAGCCTTCACTGCAACAAGCCAGATCTGGCATATCAGATTACAAATAGTAATAATTTTAGGGAAACAAAAGCACTTTATTATTTCTTGTAAATGTGGGATTTTTTTCCCTCTTCCCTATAAATTTACAGGCAACTGAAGTCCCTTGCACAGCCAAAATAAGTCCTTGCACTATGCATACTATAAAAATAAATAATGGCTAATTAAGTGACAGGACATAGCACTAAATTCTGTGAATGAAAATCCTATATGATATTGGGGTTTTGGTCACAGTCGAGTAAAGCTTTTGCATACACTAGCTATGGGCACCCTGCAAGAAGAGCTGAGAGCATTTGGAATGCCAAGTTGCAGCCCTGAGGCAGGCAAGTGGTGGGCCACAACCCAGCTATATCCAGCCTTGACCACATGGCCAACCACATGGCAAGCATGGCTGAATGTTGCTGCTTGGAGAGGGACAGAAAAGGGAAAGATGGGACAGACTGGGTCTGGGAGGTTTCTTAAAGTCAAGTGCATAAACGTGACTGTATCTGGTCTGCCCAAAATACCTCCTTGGGAATACAGTGGCCCCTGTACAAAAGCTGGCTATCCCTGCTGTATGTAGCCAATGATGGGTCAGCCAAAAGGCTGTGGGATCTGTAGCAGCATCTCAAAAGTTTTAGTGAGTTTACAACACCAGTTGCAATGTGCCGTGTTACTGCCTTGCGAGCAATTCAAAGGTTTATGGGTGTAGAAAATTCCAGCCTGAAAATTTTAGGGATGTGGGAATTCACCTACCATTACTTAGCCGCCTGCACAAATGCTCTGCAAAAATAACAATCCTCAAGCTTTGTTAAAAACTGTCTCAGGGCTTACTAGAGGAAAAATTCTATGCACCATTAGCAGGCCCAACCCTACGTGTGTTTCTGTGCTTTTTAAAGAGCCAGTTAAGTAGATGACTATCAGACTAAGGCAGCACTCTGTTGGCAGAGGGGAGCAGATTACCTCTTTATATGCTGTTTGCTGAGCCAGACCCAAATCCTCCAGGGAACAGGGACTGGAACTAGGGTCAATGGGTTAGGTAAAGTGCTTGTTTTAACCAAATATAAGCTAGTGTGCTAACACAAGGCACCTAAATTTCCCTGAAATGGTGGGAAATGCGCATGTTATTTATTTTCAAGTTCCACACTGTAATAGTCTTTTATCTTTCAGATTTATGTGCAAGTATACATTCATATTCAGATTTAACTTATTTGAGGATGAAGACAAAAATGAAGGTTAAGAAAGAAATACATTATGACTCAAATGAAACAAGATCAGAAGAAAGTGCAAGAGCTGAGAAGGCAGGAAGCCAAAAGTTAGGACAGAGCAGACTAGTGACAACCAGCATTCGAATGGGAAGGAGGTCACCAAAGAACTCTGCAGACAAAACACAATAGATATACACAACAGAAACCTGAAATACAAACAAAACATGCTTAAAGATGCAAACCACCAGGTAGGGTTCCCTTGTATACTCAAAGATGGGGCTACTACTCGTGGGCTACCATTTACAGGCTATCACTCAGTCAGGTCCCACCTGGTCAACCGCAGCAACACTAGCTGCAGACAGCTGTTTCCAGCTGCAGGTCTGATGGCATCAAGGCAGCTTGCTAGGGCCTGCCAGGGATCAGATGTTCAACTGAAAGTGAAGATACAACTGTTGTACTAAGGCCTCCATCATGACTGGGCTCTCTAGAATCCAAATTATTAATGCAAAATGGGAAGGGCCCATAATATTGCTTAACAGAAGAGGTGATGTCTTTGCAGGCCTTTCTTTTACATAGTATCAGAATTATAATGGGCAGATGATCCTTAACTAGGTGGTTTCCTTCCTTTCTTTTTTTCCTAGCAGAAATGCTATGAGGCAATACAAAATAATATCTAATTTAGCTGTTCTCGCCTGGCAATATAGACTTAAATTAATGACACTGCAAATCTCAAAGCAACAACTCAATAGTCCTAATTATGGTGATTGAGACTGGGTACTTCTAAAATTTACCTTAGAGCAAGTGCAACTCTCTGCTCTGACACTTATATTAATTTCTGCAACATTATCTTGCAGTTCCTACTGCAATCTCATCAGATATGTGCTTTTTTTATTAATGTTCATTATATTTTTTTTGCTTCTGCTTGACAGAGCACAGTATCTCTACTGTTTACAACTTCCAGGCCCACTCACTCCCAAGCAGCTGAAAGTGTCATCAGTTTGATGCTGTGTTAGTTTACAAGGTGTTCTTTATTGCACAAACACAGAGAGAGAGCAGAAATGTCAATAATTAACACTCTCTCAATCTATAGTAAGAAAACCACCATGACACACAAGGAATTCCAGTAGTACACCACACATAAAGGAGTGTCTATTGCCTTTCTGTTTAGACAGCCTGCTTTAAAGGTATTTAAATTCTCGAGAAAACCCCATACCTGTATTCCAAGGCAAACCCTATAATCTGCCCACCACACCAATCCTGTCTGCCCTACTCTATTTGAACTAGTACACAATTCTTGTTAGCAAAGGCAGCATGCAGAAAACCATCTCACTTGATTAGTCCTGCTGGAGTCAGTGAGACAATCGTCATGGGCAAGAACTAGACAGGGTTGGTCCCACTGTGCCTTATCCAAGATGGTCATACATATGGTGTGTTAGCCATACCAATTATGTGTTTCATGATATAAAAATTATTAAATGCACATTTGAGGTTTTTCAATGTTCTCTGTGGACTTCAGCCCCTCTTTACACCAGTGAAAAGCCAGATTAATTCCAGTTTATAAACATTACTCCTGTACGTAAAAAAGGGCTGCAATATGCTAAAAAAGATCAAAACAATAATCCTCTGTAGAAAAGAAAAATGAAAACAAATATGAGCTAATCAAGCAACACATGCTGTTTTTCAAAATGCTAATATAAAGATTAATAGTTCTACTTTGACATACAAGAGCCTTTGGAAACTCTTCATATTAAAACACTTTGTAAATCACTTTCAGAGAAAAAGTACTCATCGAGGCACATTTAATCAAATTAACCATTAGAGAACATTGATAACATTCAATAAATCTCTGTGCGTGTTTAGAATTCTCATCACCGTTCCTAGGATATGTAATTATTTATGCTGTTTTACACCATTCTGCATTGCTTTGGAGCCTTGAGAGAGAATTAGAAACGGTCAAAAAAACTGTTCATTCCCGTTGTGTCTGCTCATCTTGGACCCAGTCCTCGTCCCAGTGAAGTCAAACAATTCCCAATGAATCCCTGGCAAAACTCCCAGAGACTGAACTAGGAGTAAGAACAGATACATAATGCCTGATCCAAACCCTACTGAAGTTAATGCTGGAATTTCATTCCTTACTAATAGGCTTTGGGTCAGGCCCCATCCACAAAACGTGTTCAGAATCACTCTTTTAAACACAACATAAGGAGGCGCAGATTTCTGTTCTGCTTCATGCTACCAACAGATTGAGGTTTCCTCATGGTTTACTTGTATCACCCACTACAAACTTTAGGTGCAGCCTGGAACGACCAACCTTGTCTCAGTGGGGCTGTAAAGTTTGTGTCTAAAACCAAGCACACAACAGCAACAACAAGGCAGCACAATGTGCAAACCAGCTAAACAGAGACGAGGCAGACCGTAAAACCCAAAGCGCACAGGAGGAGAGCTCACATTTTCTACTCTCCATTTTGCTACCTTGTGCACTCTCCAGCATAAGGAGTAAGGCAGAGATAGCAGACCATATGAACTGTATCATGGCACCCAACTTCTCTGACATCATTTGTTGGACAAGGCTTTGACAACATCCTCCCAAGGTCTACACAAGAGTTAGCCAAAGGAATTTCAGAAAACAACCTATTAGCTCTCTGCAGTCTGTGTTCCTGGGATATAGAACGTCTATCTCATGTCCACCTTTGTTTCCTCTTATTTCAGGATTCACTCTGTAAATTACACCAAAATTTAAACTGACATCTTATTTGAGAATATAATTAATGCTAAAAGGTTGCAATTACTTGAACCTCAGTTGTTCTTAAGAATTGTATACCTGTGGAGCAGCAAGTTCCTATAAATTTTGCCACTGACCTGTTGTATAGTATGAGTAGACCTTTAACCTCTTCCATGGCTCCATTTTTCCAACTGTAAAATGGGCATGTTATCACTGCCTATATCAGGGAATATTTTTAGTGACTTGCAAATTCTTTAAAGTACACAAATCTCTATTTACAAATCCTAGGTTTCATTTTGTGAACATAGATCTGAATCAGGCAACTTCTGACGTGTGTTTGTATCTAGAGTTTTTCTTTGTCCAGGACCAATGCTGAATTAAAGTTCTGGATGTCTGGCATTTTGCATGAGTGCATGGGAAAACACAACCAGAAACTCAGAAGGGGGAAAGGTGACAATGATGTTTTACTCTATCTGCATTTCCCACAACTGACATTAAAATATGCAACAATATATTCTTTACCAGTATGCACATAATCATTCTGGGGACTCGTGTTCCTCCCACCGACATACAAGAGAGAAATTATACATCATACATAGTGAAGATTTTGACATTTGATTCCTCCTGCATATTTGAATGGGAGGAAAACATTAAGTGCCAAAACCAAAAATGAGCAGACAGAACTGATCCCTCAAAACTGTGATTCATTCCAAGGCACGGCACTCCTTTTACTCTTACACTGACCTCCCTTCCATACAACACAGAACCAGAGGTTACTTTCCAAGTAAAAAGACAATTTTTGCTATTTCAAACAGTGCATACAAGGCAGATGTTCTAATGCAGCTTCTACAATCATATGCAAGTTAAAACAAAAACAAACAAATGACAACAAAAATAAACAAATGGCAACAAAAACAAACAAACAAATGACAACAAAAACAAACGACAACAAAAACAAACAAACAAACAAAACCTCACAACAGAATTTTCATTTTCCTCCAACTTAAATAACTCATTGGACTTTCTTTTATTAGTAGAATTTCTCTTTTCAGGTTTGTATCACAGACACACTGAAATCACTGAAGAATCGCAGCTGATGCTTCAGCAGCTAATAACGAGGGTCTCTACTGTACCTCCAAGCACGTGGGCACGAAACTGTACATATGAGAGGTTGTATGCATGCAATTTATGCCTTCTGTCTGTAACCTATAGGTAAGAAATGTTCTTGTTTACACTATGAAAGTTCCCATCATCACCCTTTAAAATGTGCATTTTAGTTTATTACAGCACATTCTCAGAGAACTCACCTGCACGTACACATTTTAACATACATATAGATGGGTGTTATCTTCACCAGCAATGAAGCTGATGTCTGGCTAACATCTCAATTTGAAGTTGCACTGATCAGGTTTAAGGTCATGTTTCAGGGGCTTTTTTTCAGAAAAAAAAAAAAAAAAAAAAAAAAGGAAACAAAACACACCACCAGGCCCCACGCCAAAAATCCATCTCCTACTTCTCACTTTCATTCTGCTTCAGTGTTGCAAGGGCCTGATACTATCTGCTGTGATCTGCATCTGCTTGATACTACTCTGACATAAACAGAAAACAATATCAGACCCTTCAACATGAATCATATCCCAGTGCTTCTCAACATTTTAAAGGTAGGGTCTCCTCATTTTAAGCTAAAAACTGTCACGAACCCTGTACTGTTTACAGACAATTAAGAAAAAAAAAATATTTGCACTAGGGTTCCATAATGAATTTGTGTGTTTGCTGAGACTGGCAAAAAGTGCTCTGATGAGCAACAAGAATAAGAACAAGGAAGTGATGGTTTTGTTGATTTCAGCTCCTCTTATGTAATATTGTCCTCTTCTCCCTCAGGTTTGCAACCAGACATTAAGTATGCCTATGTATGTCAGATATCTCTTCCATTTTTACTCTCATTGCATCAGATCTCAAAAACTACACGAAGCTGGCAGGTCCAGCTTTAATCAGGGTATCTCCAGGACCTGCAGGAAATTACAATAAACCACATAGCAGAAGGTCTCTATTGGGTCAGCTGTGAGCTGACACACACTGATACATAACTGCTGTGATGCTGCTGGAGTTCTAATGCTGTCTTTAATTCATATTAGATCTTCAAGGGCTCTCAGATATTGCACCAACTGAATGCATCAGTTGCAACAGTAATACTTTTACCACAGAAAGCATCTTATGCAAGAAATCCACTTCTAATACTGAAGCCTGAACAGAATCTGACTCAGAAGGCCATCAACAGATGTAATGAGGTAAGATATAGAAATGAAGGAGTTTGACAGTCCCACCAACCCACGTGGGAGATATTCAGTACCTCTAAAAACCAACTCAGACTGACATTGTAACTTAACAACTAAGATATTAAGCTTAAGGTACCTGAATTCGAAAATCTGCCTGAAATGTCCCAAAAAAAAAAAAAAAAAAAAAAAAAAAAAAAGCCCTACAATTGCTCCAGTAAAACACATACTGCTGTGCTGTTGAATTATTACTGAGATGACATAATGTTAAATTGCTTGTCTAACCTAAAATGCTGGGTTAGGGAAAATAGTTATATTTCCCTTAAAGTATAAAAAAATATCTACACTTGGACTGTTTGTCTTGCAAGTTTGAGTACTGCTAACGATACTTCTCCATGTACTCTGAGAAGCTTTCAAAATCCAACAAGGTTCTCAAGTACAGATATTTACAAAGGGATCACTACACCAGCATATGTATTTATACAAACACATGTTGGCAATTGGTTTTCTGTATCTGTTCCACATCAAAAGTGGGTGAATTTCTCCACCACAGGGATAGAATATCTTGCATGAGTAAACTGAAGCTCACTGAAGTGGTTTGGGACAGAAGAAATTAAATGAGCAAAGCATTGAACCAAATATGCTCTTTTAGGCCAAATTATACCCATTTCTGGAGCTCTGCTATCTGAGGAGAGAAAGATGTGGATTTGGACCATTGCAAACTTTGGAAGAATCCCTCAGAATATGAGCTGAGTACAGTAACCACAGCCAACATCCTTTAAGCTTCTTTTTAGGAGCAGCTATTGGAGATGTAACCAAAATGTCCCCCTAAGAGAACACGTGTCTTTATCTGAAACCTATACTCAGACATATACATGCACATACATATGACAGCAAAACACAGCCATAGAAAGACATGACTGCAAATAATAATAGGCACAATAATAGTAATCATTCTAAGCATATACACACATAGTTCAATTCTCAGAACAAGTTAAAATGGTCATTATTTTATCCTTTAATTTTCAGTTGTTTGGCTATAAGACAAGCTTGAACAGCAGCTAGCCTTACCAGATGTATGAATCCTAAATCAGTAGTTACTTCTTTATTTGAAGGTCCCCCCCCCTTTTTTTTTTTTTTTTGCTAGAATTACACAGAAGCCAAAACTTTATACGGTCATTTAGAGCAAACAGGTATTGTTGCAAAACTGAGAGAAAAGTGAAAAAAAATTAAAAAAAAAAATTAAATAAAACCACCACACACAAAACAAACAAAACTCACACTGTAAAGCTTTCCAGGCAACAAAGATTAAAGATGCAGCAAATCTGTAACATTGTTAGAAAGGGCTGCAGACTAGAAATGAACTGAAACATGGCATAGCCCTAACATCCAGCTGCACTTATGGTCTGCTGGTAATGAAAGCACAAAGTACTCCAGGTGTTCACATTTTTGTCTTTCTTGATGAAAGGTGATATTAGCAGTCTGTCCTCCACCAGGAGATACCTTCCATGAAACTATTAATTTTTTTAATTTTTTTTTCCTGGTATATCCCTGCTTCTCCCCTTTCCTGGCTACTTTCCTGTAGTTCAGATATACAGTCACTGATAGCAGAAGAGATACATTCAATATGCAAAAGAAGTGTTCAAACGTAATTCTGCTAGAAATTATATTCTATAAGTGAGCAAGAGCATTCTTTGCCAAGTTGAAACTGTCTCTTTCTGGCCACCAAAAGACACACAGATTCAAATAATAAATTATTCTTCCCACTAATACTGATTAAGGCATTATGAGAACAGGTATGCTCAAGACATGCTGTAAGCCCACACATGAGGCACCTCAGTGACCACACAATGGGAACACCTGCAGTTCTGCAGAGAATTGAGTCCCTAAAGACTAGCAGTATTTCAAGAATAAATTCCTTCACTATGTTTGGTCTGCAAAAGCTTTGGGTCACTTACTTAATATATTTAAATAACAATTATAAACACTAATTATTTTTTACCTTATAACTTAATAAAGGCACATTTTTGTATATTTTTGCACAAACAACTAATGTTTACAAGTCTTATAGATAATGTTTACAAAGTTTAGAACTTCTCAAGACCTAGGAAAAAACCATTAACTAAGTGAATCTCCTTACTGTAATAGAGGAAATCAACAGTATTCTACCTCCTTTTCAATCATGAGTTAAAAAATTAGATCACAGGTTAAAATACAAGTTACTACGAAGCTTGTTGTAGTTTAATTACTTCCTTAGAGACTTGTCTGGCTTGGGAAAGTCCCTGAGTGGAATAGGGTTGATCTCCTGCTATTACTGCAAAGGACACAGTAATGGCACTAGCAGGGTCAGCAAGCTGCAACATTTGGCCAACTCCCAACTGCTGTGTCTCCTGTCCTGGAAGCTAGCTGTTTCAGAGCACAGTTAACTGGAAGGTCACATGCAGCCAGGCTTGCAATATCCCATCCATCCCATAGAGTTGCCCTATAGCAATTTCACAGGGTTTACCTCCTTTGCAACTCGTTCACTCTTAGCTGTTGTTTTCTTTAGGAGGAGCGAGGGGATGGAGTAAAATGTTGGTCAACAATGAAACATCCATGCAGTAAGAATCCTCTTACTTGGATAAAACTCACTGTTGATTCTGGGGCAAAATCTTCACACTATTACATTTACTAAGAGATTATGACCCAGTGTTTCAAATAGTTGCATTTAGGTTGCAATTATTTTCAGCTTGGCTCGACACCTGCCATGGAGTATTTATTCACTTTACCACAGTGAATCATTACAGTCTTGTAATTTATTTTAATAGGGAGCAAGGGACAAGTCAAAAAGATTCCATCTCAATAATGAAATTACAATGTGTAATGATCACATTTTGCTGTTAGTGATTGCAAACACGTTTGATAACCATGCACTATAAGACTTCTCAGGGAGATGTGACAGCACTGAAAGAAAAACTATTCTGCTTGCAATTGAAAATATAGACATCTGTAATAGAAGAATCATTAAAAATGTCCCACCCAACTAAAGATAATGAAACTGCCATACTCAACAATCTTCTACACTGCCAGGCTAGGACACATCAATCTTCTGCCTTCTCTACAAGTGATTTACTCTTCAGAACCAGTCTCTTTCTTCAACAATTCATTAGAAACTGTTCATAAAAGAAACTGCTATAAGATCTGTGAAAAAAGGCCATATGCTTATATTACCACCTTACTCTTACTATGTATTCCTCTATTGCCTGTACGCTGTCCCTCCTCTAGAAGTAGAGAACATGTGGCAGAGGACCAACCTATTTTATCTTTGGCATCTCACACCTTCTCAGATGCCTTCTTGATGACATCTAAAGTTGTTTTATCTATCCTTCAGGATGAATTTGAAACAAGATGTCAACGGGGACAGTAAGCTCTGGTTTACAAACCTGTAATTTTACTGCTGGTGAGGCTACTGAGGTTAAGTCAGTTTTTGCAGGACTTTCAGTCTTAACAACTTCCTTCATCTAGTATAGCAAATCCACCTAAATGAACAGATAAAAACACTAATCCAGAGATACTCCAACTGAGAAATATCATCAATGGATATCATATTATTTTACAGATGGAAACATACCCAAATTAACTGAGACTTTAGGCATTTGAGAGTTTCTAATAACAGCAGAACTCTGGATAGTGTCTTTTCTGTTACTTCCACACTAGTGTCCTATCGACAGCTCTGTGCTATTAATTCTCAGTTTGTGCTGTAAATACTACATATTTATTTTCATTGGAAAGTCTCTGGCTAATCTATCAAGCAAGGCTTTAGCCTAGAACACTATCCCCTAGGCCTTGACAGTTTCCCAAACACTTCATCGCTGTAGGTGGATTCCAATTTGTATCTGCCAGGTATGGACTCAAACTTTCTGAAGTGTGTGAAAAAGGATCTCAGTCTTTGCAAGAACAATCTGCAACAGTCCTGTATCAATAGCTTCAGGATGAACTTCCATTTATTTTGTTCTGCACACAAGACACTTCCATACCAAAGACAGATTTCAGAAGTTTTCAGCTTTATGATAAGCATAGAATCATAGAATGGCAAGGTTGGAAGTGACTTCAAGGATCATCTAGTTCCAACCCCCTGCCATAGGCGGGGACACCTCCCACTAGTACAGGTCACTCAAGGCCTCGTCCAACCTGGCCTTGAACACCTCCAGGGAGGGAGCATCCACAACCTCCCTCTGTTCATGGTATCATTCCGTACCCTTCAGGTCTCGAGCTTCTTTGACAAATTATTGGTCTATGTGGAGCTCTACCATTTGAATATTGCACACACATAGTTGTGAGCTATTGGAAAGAGATGGACTTTCTAAAATGAGTCAGAAGGCTTTGTTTATTTACAAGCATAAGTTCCTATCTTCACAACTTATGCTGGAACAACAGCGTAAGGACTTGCAGTAAAAAAGAAGTAAAAATAAACCATAACAAAAACACAAGATGGTATACAAACAAACATGCATTTCAGGGGTTTTGTTCCAGAAATAAACATGAAAAGCATCTCACATTGTTTTTAAACAGTCTTAAAATATCGGTTATGCAAAGATACTTCAAATCAAACCCTAAATGGTTTTAATCCTCAGCCACAACACTCAATAACTATTATTAACTATATCTGTGGGCCAGATCCTCTTAGCAAGGATCACAGCTGCTCATAGACACATTGAGTTTAAATCTAGCGTTGACTTGGGAAAGTGGGATGGTGGCTCCTACCTGTTTTTCTTCCTTCTTGATTCAAGGCCAAAAGTGTCTTGTCAATGCAGTTTGGAAGAGTACTGTTTCTATTTTTCATGTTCTTCTTCTGGAGTTGAAGATCAGACTATAATCTCCAAACCTTCTTTCTCCAAAAATGTCCTCAGATATTTTTCTAGGACAACTGTGTTTCTACCTTGTGCTCAGCCAAAAGTCGTTTAAAAAATGCAAATTAAATTGAGTGGGATCAAAAGACTGGTTCTAAACTAGTACCTAGTTATTGTTTAAATGTCCAGTGATGTTTAACAGAGCTCAGACTTGAAACTAGAAAGGGACAGCAAAGAACTGCAGAAATAAGCAACTTTCAAATAAATAGACTTTAAAAGACTACTTTAACATTATGTTTGATGTAAATTTTGTTTGTTTGTTTGTTTGTCTTAATTTTGTAGGCATCTGACATTCACCCAGCCAAGACCAAAATTTTCAGCATACAACTGAAGAAACTGCGGAGCTGATATGGAAACTGATTCTGTTTCTAGATCAGCTACTTCAAAGAGACCAATACTAGAAAGAATGGCTCTAGCACACCTAACATCCCAGCTCTTAGTTCTCAAAGTGAATTCTATTTGCTGTTTAGCTGCAACATGTTTGGCAACTGAATGGTTTTCCCAGTGATCAGTCAGCCAAAGCATTAAACCATCATAAGCAATATGGCCATAATCAGTCCCTGTTTCAGTGTTTTTTCTGATGTCAGAATAATTTAGGTGCCTGGATATCTGAAGCAGCTGTGTCAATGAATATGTGAGCAGAGAGAAACACAGCTGCTCTCCAATTCAGGAACACTCTTCTGGATTTTCTTAAACATCTGGTCAATCGGATGTTCCTTTAAGGCCAAATGTGATTGGTATCAATAAACTTTTACCTTGCCTTTATGCAGGTAGCAATAAGCTTCACATGTAGGAGGGCCTAATGTTGACCCATGGAAAATACCTACTTCAAAGATGCAGGTGCAGACATGCTACCCCTGAAAAGACACAGTATTTCCCTCACTTCAACACTGTGTTGTAGTAGCATAATTATTTCAGTTTAGAATAATGGGGTTTTTTTATCTTTAAAAGTATCCCACTAAAAATTTGTACATGAATACAGATACATCCTTAAAGCTCATTTCATCAACAGCAGTACTAACTTCAGTGGCTTTAGTAATGCAAACCCTTTTCTATCAGTCAGATTGCACCTGTACAAGGTGGAAGGACCACCATAACTAAAGAAGTCACAGCAGAACAGTTCAAAAACGTTAAGGGGAAAAAGCTCCCCTCGGATTACTAATGATCCTTTGCTGTATGCTTCTGTCTCATAACCTTTAGCCCTTTTGACCAGGGATTAATTCTCTATCTTCACTGAACATATTGCAAAATAGCCTCATCCATTAATATAAGTGGGAAAATACTACCAGTTAAGGAAGAAAGTTCCTCAGTAATTCACAAAGGTTTGGGTTCAGGTTTCCATGTTAATCCTTTCAACCAGGTTAAAGTTTCTTTGTGAAGAGCTGTGTCCACAGCATTGGGGCAAACTAGAAGGAAAATACAGTATGTTCTAAAACTGTGCATGATAAACACAGCCAAAAAAAAAAAAAAAAGTAATATTAAACAAATAGGATGTAATAACTCATGTAAATGGATCCTGAGGCTTCCTATAAAATGACAGGAAGCTCCAAATAAAGGTTACTGAGTTCATGCCCTTCTAAATCAACTTCCACAGAAAGTACCAGCCTCCTTAAGGAACATTGGTTAGGGAGATTTATAATGATAACAGTAGCAGTAGTTTGAGACAGTTAATCAAAGTTCTAGCACTTATAAGCCCTGCACAGAAACTACTAGTTTAAGAAGTTGAAGACTAAATATTCAGAAGCAAGCTTGCAATCTACACAAGTGCAGTGTGTTTCAGTTATGTGTTTCATTATACTGGTGCCTTATAGCTTTTAAGAGGTTTACAGCTTGGCTGTAATGATCCACAATGGGGTAAAATTTGGCATGAAAATAACTCTTTCCCACACTCCTCTCTTAACAGAAAGTTACTCTCTGCTGGTACTGCATTCAGCAAGAGTTTTTAGGTGTGCAAGCCAAGCAGGTCAGGGTCCTTTTTGTGTCTTTTAAAAATGCATCTTTCAGAGACCAAAACCATACTGCTCCTATCTTCACTTACCTTCATTAAATTTTGCCTTCAACTTGGGTTCACTTGCATAGCAGGTTTAATTTGTTCAGGAACCAAAAGCAAGACATACACTTGCAAAACATTATAGGAAGGCCCTGCTTTCACTAGGAAACTGAAATTTCCACTGGGATAAAAGATGAACATGATGATGGCATTAGAATTCACCACTGAAAATATGGCGTAGCTTCTGCTTCCCCACACTGTGCCAAAGAATTTGTGCATGTCCCCCTGAGAAAGAGGTACCTAAGATTTTTCCAACAGTCAAATGCAGTAACAGTAGCTCCTCACCTCAGGATCACAATTAAGTTCTTTGACAGCTTGCCAAAAGCCCTAAATAAAGGAAATAAATAAAGTTTTATTCAGGTTCTGCACTCATAACACTTTGGAATCAAGAGGGATGCGATCTTCTGAAGTTCTCATCCTTGTTCACTGTAACTTATTCCAGCACTGTAGTTTGCAGCACAGTTCCAGGGGTTAGTGATAGTACTCTAGAAACCAGATCACTGAAATTGTACTATCAGAATCCAGCTAACAGCTGTCTGGGTTTTTTTCTAGGAAAAGTGTATATGAATCCATGTGTCCACAGGGGCACATGCCTTGGACAGAAAATCAGAAGCCCTTCAGGCAACTGCCCTCTTGAAAGAGATGGTTTTGTCCAGAAGAAGAGGCTCCATACATCAAAGTTATCTTTTTTTTCAGGGTGAAGCCATAGTCACATGCTAGTGAATCACTCTGCTGTTACTGTGTAGCAAACACTTAATAAATCTCCTCAAAGATAGAAAACCATAAGGATTTATTAATATTCTACATACATAAATAAACACAGGCAGACTCTAGTGAGGATTCAATGTTTAGCTCAGAGTTTTCCGGGAGTGCCCTTTCCCTGGACATAAGGCAAAGGGACAATTATAGCTTCCACATGTACTTGATACCTTTTGAGGTATACTAATGAGGTGAACTTCCAGATCTCCAGGGTGAGTATGCATGTTTGTCCAGGAGTAGAAAAGAAATGCAAAACCCAATATTCAGACATCATTTAGAAGACAGAGGCAAAGTAACTTTCAACATTAGTCTATGTATGCACTTCTAAGTTATAACAGGTTCCCTAACCATTCTCCTGCTCCACAGAGCTGTCTATCTGTAGACATCCTACCCCGAAAACAAAAACTGAAAGATGTCTGATGAGGTTTGTGATTTGGGGTTGTTTTGGGGTTTTTTTTTTTTGGTTGAACAGGTGGATATTTTTACACCACAATTCTCCATCTTTGGATAGCTTTGATACAAAACAGAATATTAGTAACAGAGGTTTATACATTTAAAGTTCCCAGATACTTTACAGAGATAGGTCACTTTAAGATTTATATTAATTGCTTACAATCCAGTATTTAGTAGTTACATCTGTTACCTTTGTTAAACAGACTGTAATCAAATCAGGAAAGTGGCAATGCCAGAGAAACAGAGTAATTTGACTAAACTTCTCTGTCTAGGTTCAGTCAAATCACGTCTCCAAATTAAGAAAACATAAAGTACAAATGAAATTAAACCTTAAGGGGATAGAACACAAAATAAAAACTCTTTAGGTTTTTGTTCACTTATACTCCATGGCATATAACCCCAGAGAACCAATAAATGCAGACAGTGCACAAAAAAAAAAAAAAAAAATATGAACTCAACTTAATGTAGCATTTTTTAAAAAGAACTTCCACTAATCCAAATGTTTACTTCACAAGTCATGCGTAAGAGAGGGTTTCCATGGTTTGTATTCCCAGGATCCCACTATGGTAAAGCTCAATAAAAATTCACTCAGGTATTAGTAAAACCAAAAGGAAAAAGAGTCCAGATTTTCAGTTGATAATAAATCACTTCATGTCAAGGAAAAAAAAAAAAAAAAAAAAAAAAAAGGAAAAAAAAAGAAAAAAGAGAAACAAACAAACAAACACCTTGACCTGTGTTTTTCAGTATTACTTATTATAACAAGACTATAGAAACAAATATGGAAAATCAGGTATTAAATGAAAACACAGCTTGGCCATCTAAATGCAGAGGGTACAATAAAGATACGCATCAAGTTGCTCAACCTGCCTTTATGCAGCAGAAAGCTTTTGCATTGTTCCCTTACTGCATGTTGATCTCTCTCGCTTTCCTTTGCAAGAGAATTTTATGACTTAAACCAGCTTGGAGTCAGAAAGATTTGGGTTATGTTCCTTTTGTACAATTATTCAGTTACAGCTCCTATAATGCATAGCATTATTTGGAATAATTCTTTGCCGCAGTGGTGAACCTCCGAAGTAGCTTATGTTTCGTCTTATAATCCTTCCCTCACCCTACCTCCCTGGCATATTTTTTCATTTTACAGACAGAAATTTAGAAAGAAAGAAGTTCAATATTTCAGAAGGAAAAAAAGGGGGGGGGAAAGTGACACATTAAGAAACAGGACTCATGTTTGGAAACCTAGATAGTATCATGACCTGTACATCACATTTCAGAAACAGCTACGTGGGTTTTTCAATTGTATTACACCTTCTAAGAATGGGTTTGCACCAAGATGCAGGGCTGTAAATTGCAGTGGAAGAGACATAGACAAGACAAAACAAAAAAAGCAAACTACTATGATTTTAAAAA